>JAANDH010000998.1:54698-138986 GCA_011799765.1 Nymphaea thermarum
GAGTGTGCAGCGGCAGGGAGGGTGTGCAGTCTTCCCTCTCTCACGGCTTTTCACATCTGAGGAAGAACAGGTTAAAGGCAACTGCCCTTTTCCGCCGGTGAGGAGGTTCTGCACCTGCTCAGGCGGCAACAACCCTTGAGCCCTCATCTATGACTCGGTCATTATAACAAAAGGGGTCGACAGAGGGAGGAAAAAAAAACAGAGGGAGGAAAAAAAAAATTCACAATCTTCTGATTTGTGCGCCCTCTGTTCAAACCCTCCTTTATCCGGCATAGTATATGCAAACGTCTCTGCCTGCTGAAATTCATGTACAGAAGTTGTTTCTAATGAACAGTAAGTAACATGCTACATTGCCTTGTGAACAGTAAGCTTTAGCCTAGCACGTTTCGTATATGCAACATAGTTTTAATCTATGGTTTAGCATGCTTCAGTCATTCATCATAAGATGAACCAAATGAAAGGAAAAGAACTCTGACCTCGGGGAAAGATCTCGAGAATCGGCCGCTCTGCGCAGGAGGCTGAGAAAACATTGACTAACGAATCGATGGTAACGCAGAATCTCTCGCGGAGCTCGTTTTATAGGGACGAGGATCAATTGGGGGTTTTGGATCCATCGGTGGTTGTTGAGATTACAAAAAACTTGTTTAAAAAACTATATATATCTAATTAATTAAACATATCATTTTGTGTAAACATACAGCCTCAGAAAAATATAAACTAGTTGTTTTAGATAAGTATTTAGAAAAAAAAAAAATTGTTCAGAAAAAGCATCATAAAACTTCTAAATCTAGAATTAGGTTGACTGGCTTAGGTGATATGGGTCTAATAGTTTCTTTTTCTTTTATTTGTATTATTAACTCCATGCCGGTATAAAAAGTGTGTTATGAAAAACTTGTTGAAGAAACAATATCGAGCTGAGTGGAGGTCGAGCTCGGTCAGCTGGAACTCCACTCGAGTCACATATAGTTTGGCTCGACGTGGTGAACCGTTTCCCCGCCCACCGTTTGCCCCTTTCCATTGCAGCTCCGATATCAGCCTGTAGCCGCAACAGCAGCAGACAGGAGGGCTGCGGATGATTCTCCGTCAACAAGTTCTCGGGGATAGTTGTTCTGTTCTGCACTTATGATTTCGATGCTCCAATCCAAATTGGGGATTGAGACAGAATAACAATGAACGTGGGTACGGCGGAAGGGGGTGACCCACACCTTAGACTTAGGCACTGTAGAGGGAAATGGGAGAAGGGATGACCATGACGGGTAGGTAAGCGCACGAGCAAGCTGAATGAGTACTAACGTAGTACTCGTTAGCTCACCGTACCAAATCTCACTTTTCAGGTAGTCAGGTAGAAGTTGTTGATCTAACGACTACTAAACGTAGTAGTCGTTAGATCAACAACTTCAAGATGGGTCCACAGGCAGCCGCCCTTGGGCGGCAAGGGCGGTGTTTGCCACGTTAGATTCCCCTCCCAACCCCTTGACACGTGGACCCAATACATTATCAGGTCAGCCTAATAAGAGTCGTGTACCGAATACACGTGCGGTACCCCAACGTCATGCCCAGGCTTATTTAAATCATCTTTTTTTATAGCCTCTAAATGAGGCTCTAACACAACGTGCATTTCATGCTCGGCAAGATCCGTTCTTTAAACAATTGAATTTTAGATTCATAATTTCACCTCTGGTCTTAGACTAAGCCGATCAAACGTAGCCGTTAGTATGCGTCGTAGTAGCACTTTTAATAGAGGCCGATAATATTCCTACCCTTAGGCAAAAATACCACAATGAATGTACAAAACTTAGTTGAATGTATAAAACTTAGTTGAATGACAGTGAAACTCATTTGTCAATTCAATTCTCATAGACACTACTCATTTGGATTACAAAAAATGGTTTTATGTAAGAAAAAACTTGCTAGTTTTGTCTATTTCTATCAGTTTTATGAACTAATAACTTGATAGCTAACATGAACTGATGAATGCTACGATGTAACTTGATAGCTAGCATGATGACCCTGCACAAAAGCTAAAGCCCAAAGCCCATTTCTATGCACCAGTTTGGGTTTAGGGTGGTAACTACTCACCTCGAACTCAAGCACCACATATATTTTGCTCACCATGAATCAGAGGGGGATGAGGTCACTGCACTAAAACTGAAAACTGAATAGTTTGATCAAAAGCTTTTCAAAGCACATAGGACTTTTTTGGCACATAGCCCATCGTCTTGAGCTTAGCCATTGGTCTGGCCTGTGAACCGGTTCGAGCCAAGTATCCTTGGGCTTGTTCTTGAAGTTGAGCTCGACTCAGGTTCAAACCAAGCTCAACCTTATAAGAGTCCACCCTCTGAGAGGGGTGCCAAAGGCTACAGACTCGAGTAAAGCTGCAACATTTAAGAGGCAAACAATATGTGAACAAGTAAATGTCCATGAGGCATTAATATATGAATAAGCAATTTATATATGTGGTGCTTGAGTTCGAGGTGAGTAGTTACCACCCTAAACCCAAACTGGTGCATAGAAATGGGCTTTGGCCTTTGGGCTTTAGCTTTTGTGCAGGGTCATCATGCTAGCTATCAAGTTACATCGTAGCATTCATCAGTTCATGTTAGCTATCAAGTTATTAGTTCATAAAACTGATAGAAATAGACAAAACTAGCAAGTTTTTTCTTACATAAAACCATTTTTTTAGTAAGTGGCGTTAATTTGAGACCTTTGGATTCTCTCTCTCTCTCTCTCTCTCTCTCCCTCCCTCTCTCTCTCTCTCTCTCTCTCTCTCTCTCTATATATATATATATATATATATATATATATATATATATATATATATATAGGCAGATGATCTAGATCCAGTTGCGTGCAAGTATATATATATATATATATATATATATATATAAAACTGGAAATGATTGTTGTTTCTAAGAGAATATATTCCTACTGCTATAGGATCTGAAAATTCGCGTCAAGGGCGTTCTGAGATGGAAGAGGCTAGTTCGCGATTTCGTGCAAGGAAGTGAACGAATTCGGACCAGCGAATGAAGGCGACGTCTCACGCAGACGGCAACAGCGAGAAGCCTCTTGAACACTTGTCAATGGCGACATCGCAGCACAAGAAGCTCGGCGGCCAGTTTTTTTTTTTTTATCCCTCATTTGAGATCTCTTTCGTTGGGGTTTTTCAACGTATGGAAAGGTGACGTCTCCCGCCCCATTCCTCATCACCTAAAATTAATCCGCGGGCTGATGTCCGGATTTTAACTTATTCGGAGACGCGTCCGTTTATTTGAGAATTTCAAATTAAAGAAACATAAATATAATTTATACTAATGTGATATAATTTATTCTAATGTTACATTTTGAATAGTACGCACCACTTTCCCAAAATGCAACCTCCTCTAGTTCAATATTTGTTAACTCTTTATGAAATATGCTCAATTTTAGTGGTATAATAGAAAACCATTTAATTTGGATTTCTCTAGTTTAACTGTTGCCTGTTTGTTCTATATATATATATATATATATATATATATATATATATATATATATATATATATAAAGAGAGAGAGAGAGAGAGAGAGAGAGAGAGGGAGAGACATATTCATATATAATTTTTGACAGTTAAATATAAGAAGCCGAAACTTAGGCGTCGAATTGTAATACCACCCAATGTTTAAGTTGTTTTAAAATTTTCCTTTATTGCTTCCCATGTCTAAAACAAGATCCATTTCCTTGACTGAGATTTTTTAGAAGGCACCTCAGATTTTAGAACTTGAATACTGATGAAATGATGTCTTCCTAAAGATGACTAAAAGTTTATACTCAGGTTTCCTCTCCATAAAGTTGAGATAGCAGAGTGCTCGAGTGGTGGCAGCATCGATCACCATTCTCCAACTAATCAACGGTTTCTCCAACTGATAACGTCCTCAGTTTCCTCCCATCCAAAAGTGCTTTTCAATATCAAGATTGAAATGGGATTGTTCTTTACTAAATGAAGTACTCATTAGGCAGGAATTAGGTCCCCTTCCTGTCTAACACGCTCTACAAGGCAAGCCTCGATTTATGTATCAGCATGTAATCACCGCAACTTTTCAAAAAAACCATTCAGACATTTTTTCAAACATTTTATGCTGAATTTACACCCAAAATAAAATATTTTTTTGTCTCTGAACACTTCAATATCCCATAATTTTGAGAAACTTCTCGAAACTCTATTTGGGACCCACTTCGATTTAATTCTGGACTTTCCACCCAAGCCCAACCCCGATATAAACTTATTACATAATTCATATCCAAATTCAGATATGGACCCAATCCAAAAACTCATATAGCGACCCAAAACAAAAGCCCCAGATTTACATCTAGATCCAAATCCCTGCCATAGATCCAAAGCAGATCCCTAGATAAGATTTCATATCCAAATTCTAGCTTTAGGATCCAAAGCAAAGGCTTAGATCCAAAATAGAGCCCAGATCCACAACCAAATCCAAATCAGACTTTCATTTTCAATCTTAGATCCAAAATAGAATTCAGATCTGAATTAGGATCCAAAACCAGCTTCAAACCCACTCCAATTACGAGCCTTGGCAGCAATTTAGAGCCGATCTGGATCTAAGATCCAAAATCTATATCCATATTCATGTCTGGATCGAAATTCTCGATCTGGATCCAAATTTAGATCCAGATCCATATTTTTAACTCAATCCAGATCCAAATATGAGATTAACATCCAAATCTGCAATTCCAGATCCGAATCTGAGATCCAAAACTCTGATTCTAGATCTAATCAGAGATATTGATCCAGATCCAGTCCAGATCTGAACTTTAGGTGCATTTCTGGATCCATATCCATTGCTTGTATCCATTGCCAACTCAAAAAATTCCATTGTTGACCTGGTTTACTATTTGGACCTAGTTCATATCTAAATCCAAGTCACATAGCCTTTTCAGGCCCAAGGATCGAGACATCATGGCAATTTCCAAACCATTAATTTTCAGTTCAAAATCCCGAAGAATACCCTTAAATGTTCCCAAAATATTGTTGAATTTTCCAAATGCACTTGATTTTGTGAAAATATCTTTTCTTTTATCAAAAACCCTCACGTATGTGAAAAAAAGAAAAAAAATCTGAGAATGCCATCTTTTTCTTTCCTAACGAGGGTGATAGCTAACATAGCAGGACCTGGCCAGCCCGTACTTTGGCCGGCAAGGTCCTGCAGGGCCTGACCAGGCCTAGTCTAGCCGCACCGGCAAAGCAGCTCCAGCCAGCCTGTCAGCCTGGGCCTGACGCACCAGCATGGCCAGCTCCAGCCAGTATATATATATATATATAGAGAGAGAGAGAGAGAGAGAGAGAGAGAGAGAGAATCATTCCTAAGTCCCAAGGAGAGAGTATCAAAAGGAGTCCAGGAAATTTTCTTCGAACATGGGGTTCGAAAATGCAGCCAGAAGCGCCGCAGAAAATGAAATGTGAAGAGTGATGACAAGTGAATGTGAGAGAAATTCAAAGGCTGCTTCCCTCGTCAATTGACAAACCCCACTTCCTTATAAAATCCAAAAATTGAGAGTACTGAGTGCGGTTTCCAGGAATAGATGGATAAGGACGCAGCCATCCCGCCATCGTTCTGGACCATCAAATGCTGACATTTCGGCAAACTTTCACCTCTAATTGATAGAGTTTCTGGAAGCCGTCGCATGGAAGCAGCAGGAAGGGGAGGCAGATAAAGGAAACGAAGCAGAAGGCCGAGCCAGATAAGTCAAATTAAGAGGTGCTGCATTTTTGGTAGATTGCGGGTGACAAATTGACAGCTTTCCCACTTTCTCTCCCTCTCTATTTAAAATGTTATCATGTCCAGTGGCTGAACTACATTTTTTTTTAGATGGCTCTAATTCAAAGAAAACTTAAGTCTTTTAAATATGTATGGGAAGAATGATTTTACATGCAAAATTATTTGCTGCTGGCCTCTCTCTCTCTCTCTCTCTCTCTCTTTCTGTGTGTGTGTGTGTGAATGGAAACAAGAAGAAAGTGATAAGAGTCAGAGACATGTGAACCCACTTGCGAACACCAATTATCTCCAAGTCCACTGTTTCCTGATCGATAATTGAGTCTCCAACTGTAAGGTGCAGTCAGTGGTTCATAGACAATAATAATGAAAAAGGATATGGAAGGCGACAAATGATCGATAATTGAGTCTTCTTTTTCTCTAATTTCTACAACTTCTGTCCTTATGTGTCGGCAAGCAGCTTTCAAATGGGGTCGAGTTCTATATATATATATGTATATATATAGCGAACACAGCCAAAGAGGTACTTAATGACCTGCACATTTCACCACTCTGAAAATGAGGGATGAAACTGTTGGATTTCTGCTTCTTGCACCAATTGTTTTAAACCTCGCTCACATGAAAGCAAATAGCTAAAAGGCTAGTAACAAAATAATCCACTAGCTGTGAAACCACAAAAGATGTAAATGTAGCCATAGGACTTGGAGCTAATTAGTAACAACTCTAGATAAAGACCCTCTCAATCAAGTAGTTGATCAACTTACCATGTCATATAAAGGTAGACAAGGTAGGAGATTAATAAAAAAGAGAGAAAAAGAGATTTTAAGAGACACATGAGAGAGAGAGAGAGATTAATAATAGAGATAGAATGAGAGATTTTAAGTTTGAAATCGAAGAGGGAGAGATAGAAAGAGAGAAAAAATTAATAAAAAGATATTTTAAGAAAGAAATAAAAGAAAAAGTGATTAATAAAAGACAGAGAATGAATTTTATAGAAAGGTCTAAAAGTGGGAGAAGGAAAAAAAAGAAATTGAAGAGAAAAAGTAGGTGAAATCAATAAAAGAGAGAGAAAAAGAGATTTTAAGACAGAAATAGATATGAGAGAGAGAAAGAGAGTGAGATTAATAAAAAGAGAAAATTTTATTTTAAGATATTAATTTGAGAGAGAGAGGGAGAGGGGCAAAGAGAGGGAAAGATTAATAAAGGAGAAAGAAAAAGGAATTCTAATAGACTAATTGAAGAGAGAGAAAGAGATCTAAGAAAAGGGATAAATGGAGGAGAGGGAGAAAGAGATTAATAATAGAGGAGTAAGTGTGTGTGTTGGTAGTGTAAAAATAGATTTTTGATATTCTTGATTATATCAAAAATTTATAAAGGTAATTATGCAAAAAAGTTTATAGCAACTTTTATGTTTGAATTAAAATTGGTATTATATATATATATATATATATATATATATATATATATATATATATATATATATATATATAGCCACAATGGCCACATATGAATTTATAATCATGGATTCGACACCATCATAAGTTCATTCCATACCGGGCCAAACTGAAATAGGGTTATGTACATTGTCATTATGTTATGAGAAGAGGTCATTCAAACGTATGTAAATGGATATAGATATGGATCCCTGCGTCGTTACATTCCATTTAAGTTTAGAAAGAGGCGTAATTGGACCCTACACTCATTTATATATTTCAAAAAGTCATGAACTGAATTATGTTCTCTAAATTATGTAAAAAAAAAACAGCCCCTTATTTAACATAAACTGCCTCTTATGTAACATACTTTCTGGTTGTATCATAAAAGGTCTCCACTAAGCCACTTGCTTCTTAATTATACCTATAGATCAGAGTTTCAAGGATCTTTTTAAAATTTTACATATAGATTTCCACACTCCAGACCACACACAAAATATTTATATGTTTCCTGAAAAATTTCCCCAGAAAATGAGAATAAATGTTAGAAGGTGCATGAATAAACTTGAAAATGTGTAATTAATAATGCTTGGTTCAGCAATCGTAAAAAAAATGACGCTCTCGTCACTTTGCCTTTTTTTCCTGGTGGACCTCCTTTCGTGTCTTATGCGTTTAATCTCTTTAGTATTGCCTTATATGTTTTCTCTCTCTCGTTTAGGTGTGGGGGCACAAGGCTGTTCTTGGGTTCATGCAAAGCGGAAGCTTTTCTCTCTTTTCTTTTGCTCTAATTTCTACTGACTGCTGGCCACAAATATGTGTCGACAAGCAGATTGTCAACATATCTTTTATTTAAGTGAAAAAATCCCAAAATGCAAACGGCTTCATTTCTACGCATTTAATAGAATTTGTAGTTTGTGTCTACTCCTTCCTACTTGCCTTAAAACGTTCCTACAGACGGAAGCCCCGTCCGCTTCTTCTATATAAGAGGCCATTCGTCCCACTCATACAAACCTTTATCAAGCTACAAGCAAGAAGCTAAGCATACTTGTTTGCAGATTCAAGTTTGTTGAAGCCTGGACGTGATCCAACTTACAGAGATCATAGAGTTCTTTCTATTGGGGGTGCGTCTAAGCATTTTATCTTTTCCTGTTTTTATTATAAGACTTGGTGTTCATGATATTTTTGTACGCTTTCTCTTTTTTGCTCTCGTTGCTGTTAATTTGTCTTTCCTTGTGATCGTTTTTCTATTTCATAGTCTAAGAACTGTTTTATGATCGTTTGACTGTATCTCTTTTCTGCTTTTGCTCCATTTTAGAGACAAAATTTAAGATGGTATTTCTTCTTATTATTCGATGAATCGATGTGCACGATGGGGCCATTCATCTGGATATAGTATTAGAATGGAGTACTGCTGGATGATAATCTATCTTGACAGTGTGCTGCTAAGATGGGTGGTTGAACACTTGAAATAAAGCTTAATTGCATTCGTCGCGATCTTTTCTTCAAATGGACTTTAAACACTTGATGTTGAACTAATCAACTTAATTAGTAGGAAACCCAAAGAAAGTAGTTGCCTTTCCCTGGCAAATAATTTAATTTTGAGAACTGCACCTCTATTTGTTCATCCGGATTGAAGCTTGAGGGTGTTTGATGATTAGAGCAAAATTGTGGAATTTTAAAATTAGATTTTCATTTTCGATGACATGAGAACTATGTTATAGAACAAAAAATTTTAATTCTAGAATTATATGCTCATTCTTAAATTAGAATTTTTTGGAATTGTGATTCTATCCTAAGAGATGGAATTATAATTCCATAATTTTAGATTTTTTTTTCATGAAGATGAAATTCATTGAAACAGGCCCCAAAAAAATGGAAGGAAAAAAAAAGCAAAGCAAGAACAAGGATAAAGACCATGTTGCCAACAATTACAGTTGACATGGGCTCTCCCCTCATAAAAATCAAGTTGAGCGAGTTTAATTTAATTAGCTCCACCACCACATTATTTTCTTGTCAGTGGTACAGAGTGTCTCCTTCCATTTAATTTTAAAAACAAGACAAAAACGCAATTTTAATGTGAAAAAGCAATCCAACCATTCTCACATACCCTTGCTGGCTATTATTCATATGTATAAAGAAAGTTTAGATTATTTTGTCATGGCTTGCATATATATGAGTTGGACAATTGATGGAGCAGCGACTGACTTTTGATATAATCAGTTGCAAAAACCTAATTGTTATCGTCTCATGAACTTGTCTAAAAAATTAGGATAGACTTTAACCAAAATTATTTGCTGCTGGCCTTTGCTTTCCCATTGGACTCTCTCTTTCTCTCTCTATATATATATATATATATAATATATATATATATATATCAGTGAATGGAAACAAGAAGAAAGTGATAACAGACAGGGACATGTGAACCCACTTGCAAACACCAATTATCTCCAAGTCCGCTTGTCCCGATCGATAATTGAGTCTCCTGCTGTTAGGTGCAGTCTGTGGTCCATAGACACTAATAATGAAAAAGGATATGGAAGGCGATGCAGGATCGATAATTGAGTCTTCGTTTTCTCTAATTTCTACAGCTGCAGTCCTTATGTGTCGGCAAACAGATTTCAAATGAGATCGAGTTCTAAATTTCCACACACACAGATATATATATATATATAGGGGCCACAGCCACAGAGGTACTTAATGAACTGCACATTTCACCATTAGGAAAAAATGGGTGGGATGAAATTGTTGGATTTATGCTTCTTACAACAATTGTCTTAAACCCTCAAATGCAGCCTCCTGTGCATGAAATCAAGGAAGCCCACATGAAAGCAAATAGCTAAAAGGCTGGTAACAAAATAATCCACTAGCTCTAAATCCACAAAAGATGTAAATGTAGCTATAGCACTAGGAGAAAATTAGTAACAACTCTAGCTAAAGCCCCTCTCAAAAATCAAGTAGTTGATCAACCTAGCATGTGTATAGATGAAGAAGGTAGCTGCTCCTATAGAAACCTCACCTCGTAATAATAAGGCATGTACATACAATGGTGACTAGGTCTTTGAACGTACGTAAGGTCTATACCACTGCTATGCGTCCATTACCTATAGGCATGATCCAACAAAGCCTGATCACCAAAAGGATACAGGATACACTCAAGAAGGAGTGCTGCATCTAGAAAAGAGGGAAATTGAAGAGAGAGAGAGATTGAAAAGGAGAGAAAAAGATATCTCAATTTAGAAATTGAAAAAAAGGAGAGAAAGGGGCAAAGGGAGAGAACTATTAATAAAGGAGAAAAAAAAGTTCTAAGAGAGTAATTGAAGAGGGACAGAGATTTAAAAAAACGGATAAATAAAGGGGAGGGAAAAAGAGATTAATAAGAGAGAGAGACAGAGTGTGTGTTGGTCGTGTAAAAATAGATTTTTGATATTCTAGATTGTATCAAATATTCATAAAGATAATTATGCAAAAAATATTGTAGCAAATTTTATTTTGAATTTAAATTTGTAAAGTATATATATATATGTTGCGTCCCCATTGCATCTCTGGCGATGTCGCGTATTTTTTTCTCTATGTGGTCTAGTATTATAAGCATGTGAGCAAGAAAGCTGTTGCATCTATTTACTACCACTGTCTAAATTAGAGGTATCCACTCTTCCAACTTGATCTTTTTGAGAGGAGGTTGGCCAAAGACTACAACTCTAAAGTCAATTGTCATTGATGGCAGCCTGCTCTTTATCATCAGTTCTTGCTCTGCCTTTCTTTCCCTTTATTTAAAAAGAAGGAGAGAGAGATTAATAAACGATAGAGAAAAAAAAACTTTAAGAGGAAAATCAAAGAGGGAGAAGAAAGAAGAAGAGAGATTGCGTGAAGAGAGAGAAAGAAATAAATAAGAGAGAAAGAAAAAGAGATTTTAAGAGACATCCAAAATAGAGAAGGGAGAGATATTAATAAAAAAAGAGAAAAATAGATTTTAAAACACAAATCAAAGAGGGAGACAAAGAGAAATCAAGAAGAGAGAGATGGGAGAGAAAAATCAAAAAGAGAAAAAGAAAGCGGAGAGAGACAAACCTAAGAAAGAGAGAAAAAATTAATAAAAAAAGAGAAAAGAGATGTTAGGAAAGGAATCAAAGAGCAAATTATTAATAAAAAGGAGAGGGAAAGAGAGAGAGAGAGAGAGAAGGAATTTTATAGAGGAGTCAAAAAGTGAGAGAAAGAAAAAAATGAAGAGAGAAAAGGGTAAGATTAATAAAAGTGAGAAAAAGAGATTTTAAGAGAAATCGATGAGAGAAAGAGTTAAGAGAGAAAAAGAGTTTTAAAAGAGAGAGAGTGAGGTTAATAAAAGAGAAAAAAGGTAATTTGAAATATTAATCTAATAGAGGGAGATAAATAAAAGAGAGAAGAAAGATTTTCATTTAATAATGCAAGAAAGGTAGAGATGGGGGCAAAAGGAGAAAACTATTAATAAAGGAGAAAAAAAAAAGATGTTCCAAGAGAGTAATTGAAGAGAGAGACAGACATTTAAAAAAGGGGTAAATCGAGGAGATGGAAAAGAGGTTAATAAGAGAGAGAGAGAGAGAGAGAGTGTGTGTGTGTGTGTGTTAGTGGTGTAAAAATAGATTTTTGATATTCTCATTTTATCACATATTTATAAAAATAATTATGCAAAAAATATTGTAGCAAATTCTATGCTTGAATCTACTCATCTCTGGCGACGCTTGCCTATTTTTCTCTATGTAGTCTAGTATTATAAACGTGTACTTTCACTAGATTGAAGAGAAACATCAAGCTATTGAATCAAGCTAAATTGGAGATAGAAAGAGTCGTGCATGGAATTTCTTTTTTACATCAAAACCACTTCCTGCCATGTTGTTTAAATTAAATTTAAAGGTACTGAGAAAGCGGTTGCAACTACCACTCTTTCAACTTGACCTTTTTGAGAGGATGGGGGCCGAAGTCAATGGTCATTGTTGGCAGACTGCTCTTTATCATTTGTTGTTGCTCTGCCTTTAGTTTCCTCCATCTAAAAATTGCTTCTCTTCCTCTGCTCTTCAATCTAGTGAGAAACAAAACAGGGGCGGAGATGGCGAGAGTAATAGGTGCTCTTGCAGAGACAGCTATTTCCAATCTGTTGGGCGCTGTCACCAATTTGTTGAAAGAGAAGGCGGATGTTATCTTGAATGCCAATGATGATCTAAAGAACCTACAGGAGAAGCTGAAATTTTATCAAAAGGTCATCAAAGATGCAGATTGCAACTTGCAAGCCCTTTTTAAGCAGCGAGCGTGGCAGAGAGCTAGAGGGAGATTTCAAGGATGTTCTTTATGATGCCTAGGACATCATCGAAGAATATCGAAGCAAAATTGAGGTCACCAAGAAGGATAATGGTTCTACTTCAACGAACAAGGTATGCAAGTGCTTTGATGAACATGCTTCTTTTCCCTTGCAACTTGGCAACGAAATAAAAAAAATCAATGAAAGGCTTGATGAAATAAAAAAGAATTGGGACATGGATCTGCTCAAACCAAAACGAAAAGAGAGTAGCATAGATTGTTGGTCTTAGATGATATATGGGAACTAGATTGGTGGCAGGGAGAGGTAGAGAACACTCTTATGAGCGGGGCAATGGGGAGCAAAATATTGATCACTAGTCGAAATATAGATGTCTCCAGAGGGATTGGAGCTTTATACATGCATAGATTGCCAATATTGACAGAAGATGAGAGTTGGAATTTATTTTTGAACAAGGCATATAAGACCGAAGATGAATTAAAGAAACACAAGTTGCATGATATTGCAAAAAAAATAGTCAAGAAGTGCAGTGGGTTTCCACTTGTGGTCCAAACAGTTGGGTCCTTAATGCAAACAAAAAGCATGAAAAAAGCAGAGTGGAAGGTGGTTGTGGATAGTGCGATCTGGGAATGGAAGATGCCATCTTCCTCTCCATATAGTCCCATTTTACTTGGTCTCATACTGAGCTATGAAGACTTGCCGCGTTATTTGGGCAGTTGTTTCGTTTATTGCAGCATTTTTCCAAAGGATCATGAGATCAAAAGGGAGGGATTGATCATGCAATGGGTGGCACATGGATTGATTGAAGAAAAGGAAGGCGTAGGTGTCGAAGTGACAGCAAACCAATACATTGAAGATTTGATAAGGCGTTGCTTGATTGAAGAAACACATGATAGATTTTATGGGGGCACTTATCTCCAATTGCATGACATTTTGCATGACCTCGCCTCGTACATAGGTGGAAAGGAATATAGCCATGCCTCTGCTGCTGAGCACACCCGTCATCTGTCATTACTGGGTGTAGACGATGCAGAAGCACACGTGCAATGTAATGCCTCAGGAGCAACAAACAAGATGCGGACATTATTGTTGAGTGAATACTCTTCTTCCGTGGAATTCACCAATTTCAAGTGGTTGAGGGTGTTGTCATTGAGGGGATCTCAAATGGATGAGCTACCGAACTCCATTGAATTGCTTTTGCTTCTAAAATATCTCGATCTAAGCTGGTCTGAGGTGAGACAATTGCCCAGGTCAATTGGCAAACTCCGTAACTTGCAAACATTGGATTTGAGTTATAGTAAAATTGAAGAGTTGCCCGAGGAAATGGGCGAACTGTGCAACTTGAGGTATCTTGGGCTGGAAAGGACACAAAATTTGCAATTTGTGGCAGAAGGCTTGGGGAGGCTTACCAATTTATGGACCTTGCATAGGTTTATGGTATGCGATGACAAAGGGGACACAGGAGGATGCAACATTAGGGAACTAAAAGACTTGAACAAACTAAAAGGGGAATTGTTAATAGAAGGCTTGGGTGGGGGAAGGGTGAAAGTAATTGATGCAGAGAGAGCACAACTTAGAGAGAAGCATGAGCTAATTGGGGTCAAATTGGAGTTCAAGTTGAGGTGGGATTACCAAGTGGATAGTGCTTCTGAGGTGGGAGAGGATGATAAAGTGGATAGTGTTTATGAGGTGGGAGAGGATGATAAAGTAGATAGAGCTTCTGAGGTGGGAGAGGATGACAAGGTGGATAGTGCTTCGGAACAGAAGGGTTTGATAGAGGCTTTGGAACCTCCACATGACATAGAGAGGTTGGGAATTTTTTATTATAAAGGAGGTAGGCCTTCATGGTATTTGGACACCAACTATGTGGAGCTGCGGACATTACAGCTGCGATGTTGCCCATTGTTGGCAACAGTGATAGGAATTAAATCAATGAAAAAATTGGAGGTGTATGGATCTACTATGCTGAAGACCCTTGTTAATATGCCGGCCTTGGAGTCATTGAAGCTGAGATTTTGTGGCAGCCTAGAGCAAATAGCTGAGATGCCTTCACTCAGGTCATTGGAGGTGGGCGGATCTACTATGTTGAAGACTCTTGCTAATATGCCGGCCTTGGAGTCATTGAAGGTGAGAGATTGTGGCAGCCTAGAGCAAGTAGCTGAGATGCCAGCACTCAGGTCATTGGAGGTGGGGGGATCTACTTTGCTGAAGACTCTTGCTAATATGCTAGCCTTGGAGTCGTTGAAGGTGAGAGATTGTGGCAGCCTACAGCAAGTAGCTGAGATGCCTGCACTCACCTCAATGGAGGTGGGGGGATCTACTATGCTGAAGACTCTTGTTGATCTTCCGGCCTTAGAGTCGTTGAAGGTGATAGGTTGTGGAAGCCTAGAACAAGTAGCTGAGATGCCTGCACTTAGGTCATTGGAGGTGGGCGGATCTACTATGCTCAAGACTCTTGCTAACATGCCGGTCTTAGAGTCATTGAAGGTGAGAGATTGTGGCAACCTAGAGCAAGTAGCTGAGATGCCTGCACTCAGGTCATTGGAGGTGGGAGGATCTACTATGCTGAAAACTCTTGCTAATATCCCAGCCTTGGAGTCGTCGGAGGTGAGAGATTGCAGCAGCCTAGAGCAAGTAGCTGAGATGCCTGCACGGAGGTCATTGAAGGTGTACAAATGTAATATGATAAAGATTCTTGCTAATATGCCGGCCTTGGAGTCATTGGAGATAGGATGTTGTGACAGCCTAGAGAAAGTAGCTGAAATACCTGCACTCAGTTCATTGGAGGTGCGGGGATGTAATATGTTGAAGACTCTTACCAACATCTTGGCCTTAGAGTCATTGATGGTGGATGAATGTGGCAGCCTAGAGAAAGTAGCTGAGATGCCTGCTGTCAAGTCATTGAATGTGAACAGATGTAATATGTTGAAGACTCTTGCTAATATGCCGAGCTTGGAGTCGTTGGATGTGGCTGACTGTGACAGCCTTGAGCAAGTAGTAGAAATGTCTGCACTCAGGTCATTGCAGGTGGGCAACTGTAATATGCTGAAGACTCTTACTAATATGCCGGGCTTGGAGTCGTTGCATGTGGTTGACTGTGACAGCCTAGAGCAAGTAACTGAGATGCCTGCTCTCAACTCATTGGTTGCATACAGATGTAATATGCTGAAGACTCTTGCTAATATGCCGGCCTTGAAGTCGTTGCAGGTAGAATCTATTGGGCTGAAGACCCTTGCTAGTATGCCGGCCTTGGAGTCGTTGGATGTGAGTAATTGTGACGTTCTAGAGCAAGTAGCAGAGATGCCAGCACTCACGTCATTGTGTGTGTTCGTATCTAATATGCTGAAGACTCTTGCTAATATGCCGGCCTTAGATTGGTTGGTGGTAAGATATTGTGACAGCCTAGAGCAAGTAGCTGAGATGCCTGCACTCAGGTCATTGGAGGTAGAGTAGCAGAAATGTCTGCACTCAGGTCATTGGGGGTGGGTAACTGTAATATGCTGAAGACTCTTACTAATATGCAGGGCTTGGAGTCGTTACATGTATCTGACTGTAACAGCCTAGAGCAAGTAGCTGAGATACCTGCTCTCAAATCATTGGATGTGTTCGGATATTTTACGCTGGAGAATATGCTGGAGACTCCTGCTAATATTCCGGCCTTGGAATCGTTGAAGGTATCAGGAAATATTTTGCTGAAGATCCTTGCTAGTATGCCATCCTTGGGGTCGTTGACATTGAATTATTGTCGCGCCCTAGAGCAAGTAGTTGAGATGCCTACACTCAGGTCATTGGAGGTGGTTGGATGTACAAGTTTGAAGACTCTGGCTCACATGCCTAACCTCATTGACTTGAAACTAGATGGGGCGGATGAAGCCACATTTCTTCCCTCCCTCAAGTGTCTCTCCCACCTGGAGGAATTGCGACTCAAACGTTTCACCGAGGACATCAGCCTAGGAGGCCTCTGGCAATGCATCCCGAAACTGAAAGAACTATGGCTTATTGACTTAACCAATCTCAAGTCTCTGGTGGGCGTCAATAATATTACTCCCCAGCAAAACGAAACAACATGTCCTACTGATGCAAAACAACAGATTGAGTGCCTCTCGAAGCTTCAACGCTTACATATTTCCAGATGCCCCGCACTCCATCTGCCGCAGGAGTTGAGAGACCGTCTTGCATTTCGTTGACTCTTTTCTGAACCATATATTTTAAAAAGTATATATCCATTAGATTGGTAGTTGCATGGGTTTATGATATGGTGACAGCTATTGCAGTTTTACCAATGAATTATGGTTCTCTTAGAGGGTGTTTGAACGTCTTGAATGTTGATTTTATAATTGAAATTGTAAAAACAAAATTCTACCTCAAACTGGAATTCAAAAGAAAATTCCACTTCTAATTTTCCTTTATATTTAATAATATGAAATTTTGATTTTAGAATTGAAAATGATGTGTTTGATGACACAGAAATTAAAATTCCATAATTGATGAACTACAATCTTCGTAACATGTACCTTAAGAAAAAATGAAAAAAAAAAAATCTAGTATCATAATTCCACCTCCTAAAATACAATCACAAGATTCTAGGACGAGCCCAGAATTTTCAAATCAAAATTCTTTATTTGATAACACAATTCCCATATCATCAAAAACAATAATTCTAATTCTAGAACTCTACAATTCCAGCCTCATCAAATACTCACTTTAGGCATGACAATATATCCAATTTGAATATGATATTAGATCAAACTGTTCCAAAAAAATCGAATATGGAAACAAATTGAATATCCAATTAAGAAATCAAATTGGATTCAGCTTTATGAATTGATATCAGATCGGATTCTCATATACATAAAATCTGATCGTTTTCAGATATTGATTTAGATGACATTTATTTTTAAACAAATATCCTATATCTAATGCTTTTACATTTTGAAAATCGGCTAAATTTGGTTCAAAGAGAGATATTGAAGAAAGAGGGTGAGACAGGGATTATTAAAAAGAAAGAATGAGAGATTTTAAGAGAGAAATCCAAGAGAAGAGAGAGATAGAAGAGATAAAGTAACAAACCAGAGAGAAAAAAGATTTTTAACAGAAAAATAGAATTATGCAATTATTTTATTGCTGAATATAAAGTATCATACACATGGGCCTGATCGGGCTGTTTTCCCGGCCCGGACATGGGCCCGACCGGGCCAGGTACCGTGTACCCGATGGGTACCCAGCCCGTGGCCTGGCCTAGTTCAGATGGACAAAGCACCGGATACCCGATGGGTACTGGGCCTGTGGCCCAGGCCTAGTTCAGATGGACAAAGCAATATTTTTACTGCATACTTGCTGTTTAGGTGTCACCTAATTTTCTTAGCTCCCCCTCCAGCCAGTTGGGCCTTTTCGCAGCCCAGGACTATGGAGGGAGGGGGGGGCCGCCCGGGCCATGGCCCGGGTGAGCAAAAAAAATTTTTTTTTTTATATGTAAAAAAATCAAAATTTTTTAGTTTGGCCCGACCCATCGTTCCTCTTGGCCCTACCGTCGCTCCTCTTGGCCCTACCGTCGCTCCTCTTGGCCCGACCCGCGGATGGTTTGGCTTGTTAGGAACAACACACAAAACACTCCGCTCACACTCTCAAGAGGAGGTTAGAAGTAACAAGAAAGAAGACAACGATTTACGTGGTTCGGAGCAATAATCTCCTACGTCCACGGTCGCACAGAACTCTTGTATTCTCTCTCAGATGAACACACAAGCGGCGGCCCTCCTCTCAACATAAGGATTAGAGCAAAAACCTGCATTTGTACAAAAGACATATATGCCCTTACATATGGGAAAAATTTTCCTTCGGGGGCTACCGCCCCCGAACCCCCGAGCAAGGGGGCGCTGCCCCCCTGCAACCCCCAGCCAACTCGCAACAATGGCACATAGGTGTCCAGTATGGATCAAGTTCCATACACCAACATGGCCCGCCCCACAACAAAATCCTGGCTCCGCCCCTGTATGGAGGTAAGGGGAAAAGAGGGGAGTTTCCGCTCCTTGGGCATCAAAATATTGAAGACGGTGAAAACTGGTTCCTCTCTTGTGCATCTCGATCTCCTGAGACTTTATGTTCATCTTCTCATAAAAACTGAGCATAGACACAATTGAATTGATTATGATAAAAATGGGTATTAGTTCCATTATTAACTTCTTACGTACATTAGTTAATGGTTCAATACTTATTCAAATGAGATATGCCATGGCATCTTCCATTATTAAGGCCTCTGAGGTTCGGATTACCAAATCACCGCATGGCAACTTAAGAGATGATCGTTAGAGTAAGTTAAACCATGTTATTAACCTAGTTTTGTTATTAAAATGACTTGGTTTAAGTTAATTTTGATGATAAAACCATGTTCTTTACATGATTTTTACTTTTTAGTGTCATCCAAACGGGGCCATATAAGAGAAGTGTGCAAAGGAAAAAAGGAAGAAAAAAAGAAACTAGCAGAAACGATCGTTGCTTTCTCTCTCTCTCCTCCACGTCCTCTCCCTCCCTATCCTCAACCCTCTTTCTTTTTTGGAAGAGTACATATTTACATACTTGTTGTGTGGACAGAGTCTCAATCTAGATCATCTACCTAACTGGAAATAATAGTTGTTTTAAGAGAATATGTTCCTAATGCTTTTATGGTTGGGTGGAAAACACAACTCATGAATTGGAATTATCATCTGTAAGTCACATCAATTCAAGTCCACCATTAAAAGCAGGCCTTAAAGTCTCGGATTGATATAACTAATTTGAAGGACTTGACTCAATGATCGATGACCATCATGGAATATCCCTCAGTGCTAGGGGACTTTAGTCTTGGAATGGAGCTTATCTTCAATTTTTTGTTAATGGTGACAATGAAACCACTAGGCATGAACGAGGTAGACACTGCTCTTACAGGCGAGAGAAGGAGCATGTTTTAGAAGAACTAAGCTGCAAAATTTAGAGGTTAAAAGTAACAAAAAAAAAATTTAGGCTGCTATTTTATAAAAAGGTGATCAACATGAATGCAGCTAGTGGGGACTAAAAGAGTGTGGAGGAGGTTGATTTTTTTTCCACATTAAAATTATGTTTTTGTCCTGTTTTCTAAATTAAATGGAGGGAGGCACTCTGTACCATTGACAAGACAATAATGTGGTATTGGAGCTAGTTAAGTTAAATGGACCCACAGGCTCAACTTGATTTCTATGAGGGGAGGGCCCAAGTCTACAAGTCAACTGTAATTGTTGGCAGCCTCGTCTTTATCTTTACTCTTGCTTTGACTTTTTCTTCCTTCAATTTTTTTGGGGGTTGTTTCAATGAATTTCATCTTCATGAAAAAAATTTAAAAATATAGAATCATAATTCCAATTTCTTAATCACCCTCAAAAGGGGGCAGCCAAAAACTAGCGAACTCCAAGCCTCTTGTACAAGGTAGCCGTACTGTGATCTTCTGGCCTAGAATTGAAAATATTTGAACTAATCAAGTAGACACTTTGAGAGCAAACTGGTCAAAAGTCGAACTAGGAAGAATCCTCAATTCGGTAGAACTGCCTCATTGAGCCTTCTAAACATTATTAGTAAAACCCGGTCTAATTTGCACAAAATTTGCTCTCACCTGTCTGTTGTTGCTCCAAGTGAACCTGCGATTAGGGACAACCAGCAGAAACAAATGACAGTTCGAAACAAACCTATCCAGCAAAGCATTGAAATCCCCAACTAAAAGAACTGGGCATTGAAAATCAGATAGAATGTTATGTAGATACATGAGTGTCCAAAATCTTTCAATCAACATAATGCCAGAGGAAGATAAATACTCTGAGTAACTTGACATGAGACTGTTTATTAGTGACCTCCAAATAATCTTATATCTATGCATATTAGGCCCCATTTGATAGCATGGATAAAATGAGAGGAGAGGGTGAAAAATGTACGGGCGGGTGAAATTTCACCCGCCCGACTGAAGACGCATCAAACAGGGTGGAAGTTCACCTGTTTCCCGTAAAAGGAAGCGGGTGAAATTTCACCTGCTCGAAAGTCCGAGCTACGAGCTCGGGCATTCGAGCGGGTGAAATTTCACCCGGTCGAGTTTGTTGTTTCAAAGGCTCATCTCACGCCGCTCGACTTCCCTCCGCAGCTCCTCCCCCCTCCTGCCTTCTCACCGTCGCACTAGATGCCTCACCACTCTCACCGTCACCAGATGCCTCTCTTCTCTCGGTCTCTCGTTCCTCTCCTCTCTCAGAGCCTCTCTTCCTCTCTCCTTCCCCTCCACTTTCAGAGCCTCTCTTCTCTTGCTCTCTCCTTCCCCTCCTCTCTCGCTGCCTCTTTCCCCTTGGTCGCCTCTGTCCCACTCCCTGTCTGTTTCCTATGCTCGTTCTATCTCCATTTCCTGCACCCAAATCTTTCTTACCAATTCCATCACCATCTCCCGACCACCGGATTTCCCCTCTTTCATTTCCTCTTGCTCCCTCTCTTCCCCTCCATTCTCCTTTTCAGTTTTTCCGTCATCTGGTCTAGGGATTATGATGCATCATGACATTTGGATGGAGATGTTGAAGAAGAAGATCTTTTCATATTCAGGGCTAGGAAGACCACCATCGATGATCAACATCGGCTGTGCAAGAAGAGTGATATGAAAAAAATGACGAAAGTATTGGACCAGCTTGCTAAGCAAGGGATCAGGCCCAATTACGGAACGTGCCTTCGAATCTTGAGGAGATGCATTAGCGTCAATGCTCTCTAGGAAGGCAGGTTGATCCACTCCTGCCTGATGAGAAACGCAGTGAATCTGGATTTGTTCCTGAGGAACACACTAATCAGCATGTACAACAAATGTGGTGGTCTCGAAGACATCTTCAACGTGTTTGGCAGAATGCCTGAAAGAAGTAATTGGAACTCGATGATTGCTGCATATGTGCAGAAGCAATTGAGCTATTTTTAGTAATGTTGGTTGGGGATGTTCAACCCAATAATTATAGTTTTGCTACGGTCTAGAAGACTTGTGCTGGTCTGGGTTGCGAAAAATTTGGTAGTAGTGTGCACGCTTGCATAGTGAAGATGGGTTTTGATCTGGATTGGTAGTAGTGTGCACGCTTGCATAGTGAAGATGGGTTTTGATCTGGATGTGTTGCCTCTTGTCCAGCAATATCTTTTTCAGTTTGACAATATGAAGTAAGAAAATTTTTATCCAAGAGGTTGGGTTGCCTCTTGTCCAACAACATCTTTTTCAGTTTGATGCATGTATGCAACATTTTGTTGTTTTGGAAGATATCTTTCAATTTGTTTTCATGTGAATTTCTACCATGTGCATCAAAGAGTTAAATTTACCATGTTAAATTCTTCCTATGCATCAAACAGACCCTCAGATTGGAAGAGGGAAGAATTTCATCCTGTAAATTTTTTCAGAAAAATTTATCATGGTAAATTTACCACATTAAATTCTTCATGTGCATCAAACAGGCCTTAAGAGACCAATACAGAAAATTTCCGTGGTTTCCAACCGCAGAGGATACAAACTATACCATCACACATATCAACATTCGACAAGGTAGCATAAGTGCCAAGAAGACCAGAGTTAATATTGAGCTGATCAGCATGAATAAGAGTCAAATTAAGAGGCGCTGCATTTTTGGTAGATACAAATTGCGGGTGACAAATTGACAGCTTTCCCACTTTCTCTCCCTCTCTATTTAAAATGTTATCATGTCTAGTGGCTGAACTACATTTTTTTTAGATGGCACTAATTCAAAGAAAAATTAAATCTTTTAACTATGGATCGGAAGAATTATTTTACATGCAAAATTATTTGCTGCTGGATTTTTCTCTCTCTCTCTCTCTCTCTCTTTTTTTTATGTGTGTGTGTGTGTGAATGGAAACAAGAAGAAAGTGATAACAGTCAGAGACATGTGAACCCACTTGCGAACACCAATTATCTCCAAGTCCACTGTTTCCTGATCGATAATTGAGTCTCCAGCTGTTATGTGCAGTCATTGGTCCATAGACAGTAATAATGAAAAAGGATATGGAAGGCCACAAATGATCAATAATTGAGTCTTCTTTTTCTCTATTTCTACAACTGCTGTCCTTAAGTGTCGGCATACAGATTTCAAATGGGGTCGATTTCTCTCTCTCTCTCTCTCTCTCTCTCTCTCTATATATATATATATATATATATATATATATATATATATATATATATATATATATATTTTCACCACTATGTGAAAATGAGTGGGATGAAATTGTTGGATTTCTGCTTCTTGCACCAATTGCTTTAAACGCCTTATGTGCATGAAATCAAGGTAGCCCACTTGAAAGAAAATAACTAAAAGGCTAGTAACAAAATAATCCACTAGCTGTGAATCCACAAAAGATGTAAATGTAGCCATAGGACTTGGATCCAATTATTTACAACTCTAGCAAAAGACCCTCTCAATCAAGTAGTTGATCAACGTACCATGTCCTATAAAGAGAGCGATAAAGCAGGAAAGGGACATAGAAATCAAAGGTAGACAGAGCAGGAGATTAATAAAAAAAGAGAAAAAGAGCGTTGAAATCAATAAAAGAGAGAGAAAATGAGATTTTAAGACAGAACAGAGAGAGAAAGAGAGTGAGGTTAATTAAAAGAGAAAAATTTATTTTAAGACATTAATCTGAGAGAGAGAGGGAGAGGGGCAAAGAGAGAGAAAGATTAATAAAAGAGAAAGAAAAAGAGATTCTAAGAGACTAATTGAAGAGAGAGAAAGAGATCTAAGAAAAGGGATAAATCGAGGAGAGGGAGAAAGAGATTAATAATAGAGAGAGAGAGAGTACGTGTGTGTGTTGGTAGTGTAAAAGTAGGTTTTTGATATTGTAGATTGTATCAAACATTTATAAAGATAATTATGTGAAAAAGATTATAGCAACTTTTATGTATGAATTAAAATTTGCAGTGTGTGTGTGTATATATATATAGCCACAATGGCCACATATGAATTTATAATCATGTATTCGAGTCGATTATAAGTTCATTTCATACCGGGCCAAATTTGAATAGGGTTATGTACATTGTCATTATCTTATGAGAAGAGGTCATTCAAACGTATGTAAATAGATATAGATATGGATCCCTGCGTTACATTCCATTTAAGATTAGGAAGAGACGTAATTGGATCTACACTCATTTAAATATTTCAAAAAGACATGAACTGAATTATGTTCTCTAAATTATGTAAGAAAAACAGCCCCTTATTTAACATAAACTGTCTCTTATGTAACATACTTTGTGGTTGTGTCATAAAAAGGGAAGTACAATTGGCTCACGTAAAGAGAGAAGGTAACCCTATTGCGGATGGCCTCGCGAGCTTAGAATCGACCATCACTTTTCGAACCAATGAAGCAATCCAGTCTTTTGAGATTGGAAGATTAGAACACCCCTCTTTTGAAACGATGGCGCATGCTCATCATATCCAAGGGGGGAATACGCCTTGGTACCATGACATCAAAAGGTACATTGAAAGCAGAGAATTCCCGACTGAAATGCCTAAAAATGAACAAAAAGCAATACAACGTATGCCAACGAGGTACTTTATCCTAGCAGGGGTATTATACAGACGTGGATTTAGCACTGAATACTCTCGGTGCCTTGATGAAGATGAGACAAAGGAAGTAATCAAAGAATCACATCGAGGAGATTGTGGCGGCCATGTTGGTTACCAAACCCTCACCAAACGAATAATTCGAGCAGGCTATTATTGGCCTGCCATGCAAAAAGATTGTCACCAATTTGTCAAACGATGCAAAGAATGCCAACTGCATGCTCCAGTAATTCATGCCCCAACCTCTCACTTGCATTCTATGACATCTCCTTGGCCATTTTCAATGTGGGCCTTTGACGTAGTCGGACCGATATCTCCTGCAGCTTCTAACGGCCATAAGTATTTTCTTGCAGCAACGGATTATTTTACCAACTGGGTAGAAGTCGTCACACTCAGAACAGTGGAAGGATGTCATGTAGTGTCCTACATTCACAAAAATCTTCTTTGCAGATTTGGAGTCCCTCATGATATAGTATCAGACAACGGAACTCATTTCAAGAATGAAAAGATGAAGCAATTGTGCAGCAAGTACCACATCACGCACCATTTTTCAGCTCCTTATTACCCCCAAGGCAATGGACAAGCAGAGACTACCAACAAGATCCTGATCCGCATCTTGGAACAGACAGTAGAAACTGGAAGAGATTGGCATGAAAAGATGCATAATGCTCTATGGGCATATCGCACCACTATGAGAACTCCAACAAATGCTACATCAGCAGAGCTAGTCTATGGAACAGAAGTGGTTCTACCATTACATGTGTTGAAACTTGCTTTGAAGTTCGCTTCTCTCATAGAGCTCCCTCTTACTCAATATCAGCAGAAAAGGCTAATGCAGCTTGATTTGCTAGATGAAAAGAGGCTGAACATGCTGAAGCTTATCGCCAAAGGGTAGCCAGACAAATTGCCAAGTCAGTTATCGAGAGACAGTTCAAAGTGAATGATTTGGTCCTACGATCTGCAGTGTACCTGAGAGGGCGACCACGAGGCAAGTGGGCACCAAATTGGGAAGGCCCATATGTCATTAAGGAAACTTTGCCCCACAATTCATACCGACTAATTGATGCTGATGGGGTGGAACTTGCCGATCCTGTTAATGCCCTTCACCTCAAGAAATTTTATGCCTAGTTCTCTTGTATTCATTTTCCAATCAATGTCAAACATTTGTGTTTCCACATCGACTATTCAATCTTAATTCTTCCCAGTCGTAAAACATGACAATTACACTGGGGCATTTTTTTTTTTATTATTATCGCTCAGGGCTTGAGAGCAACCCGTGCAGCTAAATGGTTAAACCTGCAATATGAGGGCAACCCATGCAGGCAAGGGGTTAAACCTGCAATGCTAGCCAAAGCAACCCATGCAGGCAAAGGGGTTAAACATGTGCTACAAGTCAAAGCAACCCACACAGTTAAAGGGTTCAACTTGTGATGTAAGTCATGGCAACCCATTCAGGGGTTAAACCTGAATTTGAAATCGGCAAACCCATGTTGGTAAGGGGTTAAACCTGCAATTTAAGTTCAAGCAACCCATTCAGGTAAGAGGTAAAGCCTGAAACATCTCTATGAAAATGTCTTGTCTGAAAAATTTGTGGCGTTTATCTTTGTCACTAAGCACGGCTAACACCGGCTTATTAACAAAGAGGGGCATCTGTAATCACCCAAAATTTTTCTAAAAGATTATGATGTTTTATCCAAGTGCGAAATTCAAATTTAGGCACAAGATTCAAATCCAAAATACAACTCTTAGATCCAAATTAAACCAAAATACAACTTTCAGATCCAAATTAAATTCAAAATACAACTCTTAGATCCAAATTAAATCCAAAATACAATTTTCATATCCAAATTAAATCCAAAATACTACTTTCAGATCCAAAACCCAAGTTCAGATCCAAATTGATCATTCAAGGCCCATTTGTCTTTCCTTTTGACTAAAAAAACCTCCTTTTAGATGGTAATTTTAGTCTTTTTGGGTAGACAAGACCCATTTGCCCTTCCTTTTGACAAAAAAAATCTCCTTTTAGACGGTGATTTTAGTCTTTTGGGGTGGACAAGACCTATTTACCATTCCTTTTGACCAAAAAACCTCCTTTTAGAGGGTAATTTTAGTCTTTTGGGGTGGACAAGACCCATTTGCCCTTTCTTTTGACCAAAAAACCTCCTTTTAAAGGGTAATTTTAGTCTTTTTGGGTGGACAAGACCCATCTGTCCTTCCTTTTGACAAAAAATCCTCTTTTTAGAGGGTAATTTAAGTCTTTTTGGGTGGACAAGACCCATTTGCCCTTCTTGTTGACCAAAAATCTCCTTTTAGAGGGTGATTTTAGTCTTTTTAAGTCAAAAAATTCAAATTTAGGGTTTTGGCTCCAAAATCTTCTATAAATACCTCCTATTTTCCTCCCTCTTGGGCAAGATTGGCCTTTGGGAGAAACTCTAGTATTTTATCACTTGAAGACTTAGAGTTTCTCTTGAGCTCTCTCTCTCTCCCTCTTCCTCTCTCCATTTACCTCTCCAACTTGGAGCAAGCTACAACCATCTTGGAGGCATCATCTTGGAGCTTCACTCAAAGGGGATTTTCAAGTGAAGGTGTTTATATTCCTTAGGTCATTTCTCATTAGAGTTATGTAATCATCATCCCTCTCAATTTTTTTTTTCCTCTTATCTTCATCTCTCCATGGCTAAAGGAGATAGCACTCAACCTCTTTTTAGAGACAATACTCAAGTGCATCAGGAGCATGAGAAGATGAGATGATATTTTATTTTATAATTAAATCATGTTCTTTCAAGTATTCTTATTGTTGTTATGTTTCATTAATATGTTCTTATTATTATGCTATTTCTTTTTCTTGAACATAGTCTTGTTGATTGTTTTCATTTTTTATTCTCATCTTCCTCTCTCCATGGCCAAAGGAGACAACACTCAACCATTTTTTAGAGACAAGAGGCTATGTTCAAGTGCACCGGGAGCATGAGAAGATGAGATGATATTTTATTTTATTATTAAATCATGCTCTTTTCAAGTATTCTTATTGTTGTTGTTCTTTCCCTTCATGAATATATTCTTGTTGTTATTATTATTTCCTTTCTTCAATGTAGGCTTGTTCTTGTTATTTTCTTTTCTTTCTTCCTCCTCTCCCCATGGCCAAAGGAGATAGCACTCGATCTCTTTTTATAGACAAGAGGCTATGCCCAAGTGCACCGGGAGCATGGAAAGATGAGATGATCTTTCATTTTAATCACGTTCTTTCTTTTCATTAATACATTCTTGTTGTTCTTTTGCTTCCTCTTATTTTCCTCATCTTCATCTCCCCATGGGTAAAGGAGGTAGCACTCAATCTCTTTTTAGAGACAAGAGGCTATACTCAAGGGCACCGAGAACATGAGAAGATGAGGTGGCATATCATTTCATAGTTACATAATGTCCTCCCTTCTAATTGAACCTTCCCATCATCCTCTTTCTCTCTTTCCTTCCTTGAATGTTGTCTATATATTATCCATGCATAGTTGCTTGGTTTACTACTTATATATGAATGTATGGTGGGAATGAGAGTGTGGTTTGGGGACTCTTTATTTTTATATTAATTTTTGAGGTTGGGACTTGTCCAATCCGGGATATACCATCACGAAAATGTACATGTTAATATGCATTTGCATGTCATTTTGCGCTAGTTTTCTTCTTAATCATCCCATTAGGAACCCTAATGAATATCTCGTTATGTTGTTTGTTTTCTTCTATACCCAACGGTGGAAAAAATATATCCCTTACAACAAATTAAATAATAACATTCTATGCTTTTATAAATCCTATTTTCCAAAACATTTTCAAAAGGAACCTTCTAACATGGCCTTAGGGACTTAGCTTAAACTCTTGCATGAGTCCAAGCTCCCCTCCGGCCCACATTAAACTTGAATATGGTAATTTTAAGTTGTTCCTTGATGTCTGAGCTTGTGAAGGTATGGATGTATATACATGTTATATACATCTATGCCAACATGATGACCCCCCATCTTTCTTTCACTATGCTTTCACTTTCAATTTTATAAATTTTCATATGTGCATGAATACGTATGCACATGTGCTCCATTTCCTCTCTTTCAAATATTTATTCCTCTTTTCAAGACAAATATCTTCTCTTATAAAATTTCTCATACCCATATATACATATGATATTTTTCTTTTCCTCTAAAATCTCTCTTTTTCTTCAAATCAATACATCTTTTTCTCTTAAGCTTTCATATATGTGTATATGTTATAGTATGTACACATGTATGCATGTCTTTCTCTATCTCTTTCTTTCTTTTCATAAGAGTGTTTTTATCTCTTGTATTCTTCTTAACATTCTCCTCTCACGAACTTTCTATTTACTAACTTCATTAAGACCACAAACCAAGTAATGACTCAATGTTGGAATCATGCTTGATAGTCTACAATCCATATCCCTTTTCAAAAACTTTTCATTCTTATATACAATAATTATAACTACAAAATCTTAGATGTATGTTGTGGTAGGAATGACTTTAGATGAATTTTGTGGTAGGAATTTTTTACATTCTTTCAATCATATAGGATAAATGCATCAATGCATTCTCACCCACTTTATTTCACTTATGATCACAAGCACCTCTCCACAACAGTTTAAGCAAGATGGGATGAAGCTCTAGTTAGGTGGTAATCAAATTAGAGCAAAATCTCAAACCTACTTAAAGTCTTAAGAGAACACTAAAGTGATTTCAAAATGATTTCACAAGCTTTTCAAATGATATCGACTAGTTCCACTTTTTCCTCAAAACATTTCACATTTTCAAGCAACTCTTCAAGAACCTTTTCAAAAGTTTGAAACTTCAAACTTTCAATATTTTCTACATCGCATATAGAATAAAAAAGATGTTTAAGTTAAAACAAAATGCATCAATGATAAACATAGCCCTTGGGCTGATTACCCCCGGTAAAGGCGCCGGGAACGGTCGATCCTCGTACCGACGGGCGAGTCCCTTTCTTTCCTCTTTTAAAACAAAAACCTCATTTTTCTGGACCACTCCAAAACCAACCAATATTTTGGGATGCAAACAATGGGCCAAATAGTACTGGACAAAACCTTAAAGAGGCAGCCCCAGCTTTTACGATGGAAGAGTACCACAAACTGCTATCATTGGTCAAAAATCAGACACCGAACGTCAACTTTGTAGGTAACGCTACCACCTCAAAACTTGAATATTCTCGTTTGATCATTGACTCAGGAACAAGTTAGCACATATGTAATGATCAATCTATTCTCAATGAATTAAGACCTTGTGATACACCGGTGATACTACCAAACGGTAAGGTGGTTTCTGTTTGTTATATTGGTAAGGTGTCACTACCTAATTTTGATATTAACAATGTGTTAAATATCCCATCATTCAAAGTGAATCTCTTGTCTGTTAGCGAGCTAACTAAAAACATGAATTGCTCTATCACATTTTTCCTAATTATTGTGTTATGCAGGACCTGGCATCGAAGACGATGATTGGTAGAGGTGATGTAAGGGGAGGACTGTATATGCTTCGGCTAGAGACCACAATGGAACAAAACTCCTGCTTAGCTGTTTCCAGCCACGAGCTTTGGCACAAAGGGCTAGGACACCCTTCTTTGATGCGTTTAAAGTTAGTTAATGATTATCTTCATTTGAACCTTAAATTCAATGAACATTTTGTGTGTGATGTATGTCATTGTGCTAAACAGACTCGTTTAAAGTTTGATTTAAGTGAGATTTCGTCTACTCACTCTTTTGATTTAATACATTGTGATATTTGGGGGCCGTATGCCCAAGCTTCTCTATCAAGCACACATTATTTTTTAAGCATTGTAGATGACTTCTCTCGTGCAACATGGATTTTCCTAATGAGACACAAATACGAAACTTTGCATGTCATTAAAAATTTCTTTTTCATGATCAAAACTCAATTTGATTGTCAAATAAAAACTTTACGTTTCGATAACGGATCTGAATTTTTTTCTCAAGAAATGAAAGATTTTCTGTGCCAACAAGGGACCGTTCACCAACATAGCTGTGTGGGAACACCACAACAAAATGGTGTTGTAGAACATAAACATCGGCACTTACTTGAGGTAGCTAGGGCATTACGGTTTGAATCAAATCTTCTTTTTCGTTTGTGGGGAGAATGCATCTTAGCCGCAACCTACTTAATTAATCGTATTCCAACACCCAACACAAATGGAAAGACGCCTTTTGAAATTCTTTTTAAAAGAAAACCATCTTCCAAACACCTTTGTACTTTTGGCTCCCTTTGTTATGCTACCAAAATAAGTCTCAACAAAGATAAATTTGGGTCAAGGGCATATAAATGTATTTTTATAGGTTCTCCGAATGGACAAAAGGCCTACAAAGTGTATGATTTAGAATCTCATAAAATTTTTACTAGTAGATATGTTGTTTTCTACGAGAATATATTTCCTTTTCATGAAACAAAGGACTGTGAGAGAGAAGTCATCCTCCCTATGCCTTGTGATTTAGATGAAGATGCGTATGAACATCTTTCAAACTTACGAAACAGCACACCATTGGATAATGACCAAATCAATCATCAAGATCCTGATAGCCACCAAAATGATAGTAGACCAAATTCAGTTGAAAAGACTTCCCCTCAAGGGGTTCTGGATGTCGATAGAAATGAGATTCAAATTGCTCCACCAGAATCAGATCCCACCAACGTTGAGCCGGTTAGGAGGTCCACTAGAATCTGAAAATCCATTCCATGGCTACAAGATTTTCATTGTTCTCTTGTTCCATCACCATCAACCAATCACGTCTGCACACCAGGACAAAAGAAAGGAACCAGGTATCCTATATCAAGTTACACATCTTTTCAACACTTTTCTACTAAACATACTGCTTTTCTCACATCTTTAGTATCTAAGTCTGAACCAGAAAGCTATTGTGACGCAATCTAACACAAAGAATGGTGGGAGGCGATGGATGCTGAAATTCGAGCTTTACAGGATAATAAAACATGGACTATCACTACCCTACCAAAAGGTGTCAAGCCGATTGGATGCAAATGGGTGTACAAAATCAAGTATAAATCCAATGGATCCATAGAACGTTATAAGGCCAGGTTGGTTGCCAAGGGTTATTCACAACAAGAGGGGCTTGACTTCAATGAGACCTTTTCCCCAGTCGCAAAAATGGTAACGGTACGTACACTATTCGCAATTGCTGCTAACCGGGATTGGATTATGTGTCAGATGGATGTCAACAATGCATTCTTACATGGAGATCTATATGAAGAAATATATATGCAAGTGCCTGAAGGATATGCTAAACAGGGGGAGCATCAGGTTTGCAAATTACATAAGTCCTTATATGGACTAAAACAGTCTCCTAGGAATTGGTTCCACAAATTATCAATGGCCCTTAAAGAATTTGGGTTCACTCAATCAAAAGCCGATCACTCTTTGTTTACATATAAAAGAAAAACTATATTCCTTGTTTTGCTAGTATATGTTGATGATTTACTTATTGCAGGGAACAAAGAAGATGCCATTGAAAAATTTAAGCAACTTCTATGTAAAAAATTCTTCATGAAAGACTTAGACTTAGGCAAGCCGAAGTCTTTTTTGGGAATTGAAATTGCTCGATCTAACCAAGGTATCTATTTATCGCAACAAAATATGCATTGGATATTATACATGAGGCAGGGCTACTTGGAGTGAAACCAATGGAATTTCCAATGGAGCAGCACCACGGATTAGAAGTTGATCAAGGAGAGCTCATTAAAAATCCTACATATTATCGCCGTTTAGTTGGAAGATTGATTTATCTCAGTATTACACGACTTGACATACAATTTGCTGTCCATATGTTAAGTCACTTCATGCAACAACCATGTCTCCCACATCTTCATGCAGCTCTCAGGGTCGTTCGTTATCTCAAACTCAATCCAGGCCAAGGGATTATGATGAGCAAACACAACAACATGCAATTAAGTGCGTTTTGTGACTCCGATTGGGCAGCATGTAAACAAACACGACGTTCAGTCACTGGCTACTGTGTGTTCCTTGGTTCAGTTCCTATTTCATGGAAGACTAAGAAACAACAAACAGTCTCTAGATCTTCTGCAGAAGCTGAATATAGGGCAATGGCAAACGTCGTATGTGAAGTAACTTGGTTAAGGAACTTGTTGAACGATTTTCAACTAATTCATACTTCTCCTGTTACAGTCTATTGTGATAATCAAGCAGCCTTACATATTGCGGCAAATCCAGTCTTTCATGAGCGTACAAAGCATATTGAACTGGATTTCCATGTTGTTTGCGAGAAACTCCTACAAGGCATGGTTCAGACATGTTATGTTAGAAGCAAAGACCAGCTTGCAGATTTATTTACTAAAGCTCTAAGACAAGAAGCGTTTCAACATCTCCTAAACAAACTGGGCATTAAAAATCTTTACGCTCCAGTTTGAGGGGGAGTGTCAAGAGCTGGACACACGGCAGACCGTTGGCATGAGACACCCACACATGCCGTTGTCAAGAGTTGGACCATGGCTGACCGTTGGCATGAGAGACACGACATACATGGAAATGCCATACATAGAAATTTTGTAATGGAAATCACTTTCTTACCATTCTCAACCTAGACGTTAACAATCTAAACGTTAACATTAGAGACGTTGGGAATTATTGTATATATTCAGTTTTACACTCCTTTGTAAAGTAATTCAAAATATTACAATCATTCAATGCCTTCCTCTATCGCCACTCTCCTTCTCTCATGGTGCTTGGCTTTTAACAGGTTTTGTACCAACAGTCTTGGACGTGATCTACTGCAACTTACAGAGATCATAGAGTTCTTTCTTTTGGAGGTGAGTCTAAGCATTTTATCTTTTCCTGTTTTTATTATAAGACTTGGTGTTCATGATATTTTTGTATGCTTTCTCTCTTCTGCTCTCATTGCTGTTAATTTGTCTTTCCTTGTGATCCTTTTTCTATTTCATGATCTAAGAACTGTTTCTTGATCCGCCTTGGTCATGCCTGTGTAACAGGTGCACTGTTAACCGTATCTCGTTTCTTCTTTTGCTCCATTTTAGACACAAAAGTTGAGATGGTAATTCTTCTTATTATTCGATGAATCGATATGCATGATGGGGCCATTCATCTCGATATAGTATTAGAATGGAGTACTGCTGGATGATAATCTATCTTGACAGTCTGCTGCTAAGATGGGTGGTTGAACACTTGAAATGCAGCTTAGTTGCATTTGTCGCGATCTTTTCTTCAAATGGCCTTTAAACACTTGATGTTGAACTAATCAACTTAATTAGTTGGAAACCCAAAGAAAGTAGTTGCCCTTCCCTGGCAAATAATTTAATTTTGAGAACTGCACCTTTATTTGTTCATCCGGATTGGGTGTTTGATGATTAGAGAAAAATTGTGGAATTTTAAAATTAGATTTTCATTTTCGATGACATGAGAACTATGTTATACAACAAAAAATTTTAATTCTAGGATTATATGCTTATTCTTGAATTAGAATTTTTCGGAATTGTGATTCTATCCTAAGAGATGGAATTATGAATCCATAAATTTAGATTTTTTTTCATGAAGATGAATTCATTGAAACAGGCCCCAAGAAAATGGAAGGAAAAAAAAAAACAAAGCAAGAACAAAGTTAATCAAGTTGATCGAGTGGGTCCCTTTAATTTAATTAGCTCCACCACCACATTGTCTTGTCAGTGGTACAGAGTGTCTCCCTCTATTTAATTTAAAAAACAAGACAGAAACGTAATTTTAATTTTTAATGTGAAAAAGCAATCCAACCATTCTCACATACCCTTGTTGGTTATTATTCATATGTATACAGAAAGTTTAGATCATTTTGTCATGGCTTGCATATGTATGAGTTGGACAATAGACGGAGCAGCGACTGACTTTTGATATAATCAAACTTAGTGGCCGTTTGACAACCATAACAAAATGTTAGTCTCATGAACTTGTCTCAAAAATTGGGATAGTTTAATGTGGAGCAAAGGCTTTAACCAAAATTATTTGCAGCAGACCTTTGCTTTCCCATTGGACTCTCTCTCTCTCTCTCTCTCTTATATATATATATATATATATATATATATATATATCTATCTGTGAATGGAAACAAGGAGAAAGTGATAAGAGACAGGGACATGTGAACCCATTTGCAAACACCAATTATCTCCAAGTCCGCCTTGTCCCATCGATAATTGAGTCTCCAGCTGTGAGGTGCACTCTGGTCTATAGACACTAATAATGAAAAAGGATATGAAAGGCGACTTGAGTCTTCTATTTCTCTAATTTCTACAGCTGCAGTCCTTGTGTGTCGGCAAACAGATTTCAAATGGGGTCGAGTTCTAAATTTCCACACACACACACACACACACACACACACACACACACACACACATATATATATATATATATATATATATATATATATATATATATATATATATATATATATATATATATATATATATATATATATATATATATATATATATATATATATATATATATATATGATTTCAGCTTCTTGCACCAATTGCTTTAAACCCTCAACTGCAGCCTTAATCAAGGAAGCCCACATGAAAGCAAATAGCTAAAAGGCTGGTAACAAAATAATCCACTAGAATCCAGAAAAGATGTAAATGTAGCCATAGGAGTAGGAGCCAATTAGTAACAACTCTAGCTAAAGCCCCCCTCAAAAATCAAGTAGTTGATCAACCTACCATGTGTTTAGTTGAAGACGGTAGCTGCTCCTATAGAAACTTCCCACCATGACGCTTCACCTTCATCAACCTGAATCTCAGACATCTCAACCTTGAATTCAGCCTCGACCAAACCATGTACATACAATGGTGCCTAGGTCCTTGAACGGCACTAGAGTAACCAAGGTCTATACCACTGCTATGTGTCCATTACCTATTGACATGATCTAACAAATCCTGATCACCAAAAGGATGCACTCAATAAGAAGGAGTGCTACATCCACACATTTAGTCTAATAGTTGCCCACAACCATCAGAGAGAGAGAGAGAGCGGGAGGGGGGGGGGGGGAAGAGAGAGAGAGAAAGAGGGGAGGAAGAGAGAGAGAGAGAGAGAGAGAGAGGGAGGGTGGGGAGAGAGAGAGATTGAAAAGGAGAGAAAAAGAAGGAGAGAGGGGCAAAGGGAGAGAACTATTAATAAAGGAGAAAAAAAAATTCTAAGAGAGAAATTGATGACAGAAAGAGATTTAAAAAAAAAGGATAAATAAAGGGGAGGGAAAAAGAGATTAATAAGAGAGAGAGAGAGAGAGTGTAATAGAAAAAGAGAAAGAGATTCTAAGAAAGGAATCAAAGAGAAAATTATTAATAAAAAAGATAGATAGAGAGAGAGAGAGAGAGAGAGAGAGAGAGAGAGAGAGAGAGAGAGTTTTATAGAGAAGTCAAAAAGTGAGAGAAAAGAGAAAAAAAATGAAGAGAGAAAAGCGTAAGATTAATAAAAGTGAGAAAAAGAGATTTTAAGAGAAATCGATGAGAGAAAGAGAGACAAAGAGTTCTGAAAGAGAGAGAGAGTGAGGTTAATAAAAGAGAAAAAAAGATAATTTGAAATATTCATCTAATAGAGGGAGATACATAAAAGAGAGAAGAAAGATTTTCATTTAAGAATCCACGAAAGGCAGAGATGGGGACAAAGGGAGAAAACTATTAATAAAGGAGAAAAAAGAAGATGTTCTAAGAGAGTAATTGAAGAGAGAGACAGACATTTAAAAAAGGGATAAATCGAGGAGAGGGAAAAAGAGATTAATAAGAGAGAGAGAGATAGAGAGTGTGTTAGTGGTGTAAAAATAGATTTTTGATATTATCATTTTCACATATTTATTAAAATAATTATGCAAAAAATATTGTAGCAAATTTTATGCTTGAATCTACTCATCTCTGGCGACGCTTGCCTATTTTTCGCTATGTGGTCCAGTATTATAAACATGTACTTTCACTAGAATGAAGAGACTGTGAAAACCACTTCCTGCCCTGTTGTTTAAGTTAAAGGGACTGTGAAAGCTGTTGCAACTACCACTCTTTCAACTTGACCTTTTTGGTAGGAGGAGGGCCGAAGTCAATGGTCATTGTTGGCAGCCTGCTCTTTATCATTAGTTGTTTTTTTTGCCTTTCTTTCCTTCCATCTAAAGATTGCTTCTCTTCCTCTGCTCTTCAATCTAGTGAGGAACAAAACAGGGGTGGAGATGGCGGGAGTAATAGGTGCTCTTGCAGAAACAGCTATTTCCAATCTGTTGGGAGCTGTCACCAATTTGTTGAAAGAGAAGGCCGATGTGATCTTGAATGCCAACGATGATCTAAAGAACCTATAGGAGAAGCTAAAATTCTATCAAAAGGTCATCAAAGATGCAGATCGCAAACCCTTTTTAAGCAGCAAGCGTGACACAGAACTAGAGGGAGATCTCAAGGATGTTCTTTATGATGCCGAGGACATCATTGAAGAATATCGAAGCAAAATTGAGGTCACCAAGAAGGATAATGGTTCTACTTCAACCAACAAGGTATGCAAGTGCTTTGATCAACATGCTTCTTTTCCCTTGCAACTTGGCAACGAAATAAAAAAAATCAATCATAGGCTCGATGAAATAAAAAAGGATTGGGACATGGATCTGCTCAAACCAAAACCAAAAGAAAGTAGCCAAGGCCATATTGGTGGACAACCACCCATAGGCAAGGAGAATGATAAAAGGGTGGCGGGATCGGCAAGACTACTCTTGCAAAAATGGTCTTTAGTGAAGTCGAACAACAGTTCGGGGAACGCAGGTGGTGGGTTTGCGTTTTTGAGAGGCCAAACCATAGGGATTTATCGAGGAAAATACTGAAGGAAGTGTACAAGGGATCTACAGCAGGTCTTGAGGGTATCATTTCTTTGAGTGACTTGTGCACACAAATACAGGATGAGCTCTCGAATAAAAGATTTTTGTTGGTCTTTGATGACGTATGGGAACTGGATTGGTGGCAGGGAGAGGTAGAGAGCACACTTATGAGAGGTGCAATGCGGAGCAAAATTTTGATCACTAGTCCAAATATAGATGTCTCCAAAGGGATCAGAGCTTTATATATGCATAGATTGCCAATATTGCCAGAAGAAGAGAGTTGGAATTTATTTTTGAACAAGGCATCAAGGACCGAAAATGATTTGGCCAGCCACAATTTGCAAGATACTGCAAAAAAAATAGTCAAGAAATGCGGTGGGTTGCCACTTGTGGTCCAAACAATTGGGTCCTTAATGCGAGCAAAAAGCATGGAAAAAGCAGAGTGGGAGGTGGTTGCGGATAGTGCGATTTGGGATTGGAAGATGCCTGCCTCATCCTCTTCCTCTCAATATGGTCCCATTCTTCCTGGTCTCATACTGAGCTACGATGACTTGCCGCCTTATTTGAGTAGTTGTTTTGTTTATTGTAGCATTTTTCCAAAGGATCATGAGATTGAAAGGGAGGGATTAATCATGCAATGGGTGGCACATGGATTGATTGAGGAAAAGGAAGCCATAGATGTGGAAGTGACAGCAAACCAATACCTTGAAGATTTGATAAGGGGTTGCTTGATTGAAGAAACCCATGATAGATTTTATGGGGGTACTTATCTCAAATTGCATGACATCTTGCATGACCTTGCCTCGTATATAGGTGGAAAGGAATATAGTCATGCCTCTGCTACTGAACTCATCCGCCATCTGTCGTTACTTGGTGTAGATGATGTAGAAGATGCCATGCAATGTAACACCTCAGGAGCAGCAAATAAGGCACGAACATTATTGTTGATTGAATACTCGCGTTGGGATGAATTCATCAATTTCAAGTGGTTGAGGGTGTTGTCATTGAGGGGGTATTGGATGGATGAGCTACCGAACTCCATTGAATGCCTTTCACTTTTGAAATATCTCGATCTAAGCTGGTCTGAGGTGAGTCGATTGCCTAGGTCAATTGGCAAACTCTTTAACTTGCAAACATTGGATTTGAGTTACAGTAAAATTGAAGAGTTGCCCGAGGAAATGGGTGAACTGTGCAACTTGAGATATCTTGGTTTGGAAAGGACACAAAGTTTGCAATTTATGGCAGAAGGCTTGGGGTGGCTTACAAATTTATTGACCTTGCATAGGTTTATGGTATGCCATGACAAAGGGGACACAAGAGGATGCAACATTAGGGAACTAAAAGACTTGAACAAACTGAAAGGGGAATTGCTAATAGAAGGTTTGGGTGGGGGAAGGGTGAAAGTAATTGATGCAGAGAAAGCACAACTTATGGAGAAGCATGAGCTAATTGGGGTGAAATTGGAGTTCAAGTTGAGGTAAGATTACAAAGTGGACAGTTTTTCTGAGGTGGGAGAGGATGATAAAGTGGATAGTGCTTCTGAGGTGGGAGAGGATGACAAAGTGGATAGTGCTTCTGAGCATAGGGGTTTGCTGGAGGCTTTGGAACCTCCACATGGCATAGAGAGGTTAAGAATTTGTGATTATGAAGGAGATAGGCCTGCGTGGTATTTGGTCACCAACTATGTAGAGCTGCGGACACTACTGCTGCGACATTGCCCATTGTTGGCAACAGTGATAGGAATTAAATCAATGGAAAAATTAGAGGTGTATGGATCCACTATGCTGAAGACTCTTACTAATATGCCGGCCTTGGAGTCGTTGAAGGTGAGAGATTGTGGCAGCTTAGAGCAAGTAGCTGAGATGCCTGAACTCAGGTCATTGGAGATGCGCGGATCTACTATGCTGAAGACTCTTGTTAATATGCCTGCCTTGGAGTCGTTGAAGGTGAGAGATTGTGGCAGCCTAGAGCAAGTAGCTGAGATGCCTGCACTCAGGTCATTGGAGGTGCACAGATCTACTATGCTAAAGACTCTTGCTAACATGCCAGCCTTGGAGTCGTTGAAGGTGAAAGATTGTGGCAGCCTAGAGCAAATTGCTGAGATGCCTGCACTCAGGTCATTGGAAGTGGGCGGATCTACTATGCAAGAAAGAGAAAAAAGGTAATTTGAAATATTAATCTAATAGAGGGAGATAAATAAAAGATAGAAGAAAGATTTTCATTTAAGAATGCAAGAAAGGTAGAGATGGGGGCAAAAGGAAAAAACTATTAATTAAGGAGAAAAAAAAAAGATGTTCCAAGAGAGTAATTGAAGAGAGAGACAGACATTTAAAAAAGGGGTAAATCGAGGAGAGGGAAAAGAGGTTAATAAGAGAGAGAGAGAGAGAAAGTGTGTTTGTGTTAGTGGTGTAAAAATAGATTTTTGATATTCTCATTTTATCACATGTTTATAAAAATAATTATGCAAAAAATATTGTAGCAAATTCTATGCTTAAATCTACTCATCTCTGGCGACGCTTGCCTATTTTTCTCTATGTAGTCCAGTATTATAAACATGTACTTTCACTAGATTGAAGAGAAACATCTGGCTATTGAATCAAGCTAAATTGGAGATAGAAAGAGTCGTGCATGGAATTTCTTTTTTACATCAAAACCACTTCCTGCCATGTTGTTTAAATTAAAGGGACTGAGAAAGCTGTTTCAACTACCACTCTTTCAACTTGACCTTTTTGAGAGGATGGGAGCCGAAGTCGATGGTCATTGTTGGCAGCCTGCTCTTTATTATTAGTTGTTGTTCTGCCTTTCTTTCCCTCCATCTAAAAATTGCTTCTCTTCCTCTGCTCTTCAATCTAGTGTGAAACAGAACAGGGGCGGAGATGGTGGGAGTAATAGGTGCTCTTGCAGAGACAGCTATTTCCAATCTGTTGGGCGCTGTCACCAATTTGTTGAAAGAGAAGGCAGATGTTACCTTGAATGCCAATAATGATCTAAAGAACCTACAGGAGAAGCTGAAATTTTATCAAAAGGTCATCAAAGATGCAGATTGCAAGCCCTTTTTAAGCAGCGAGCGTGGCAGAGAGCTAGAGGGAGATTTCAAGGATGTTCTTTATGATGCTGAGGACATCATCGAAGAATATCGAAGCCAAATTGAGGTCACCAAGAAGGATAATGGTTCTACTTCAACGAACAAGGTATGCAAGTGCTTTGATGAACATGCTTCTTTTCCCTTGCAACTTGAAAACGAAATCAAAAAAATCAATGAAAGGCTCGATGAAATAAAAAAGAATTGGGACATGGATCTGCTCAAACCAAAACGAAAAGAGTGTAGCCAAGACCATATTGGTGGAGAAGATGACAACCCCGGAGAGACAACCCATCACATAGGTGCACAACCACCCATAGGTAGGGAGAATGATAAAAGGGTGATAGTAGAAAAACTCTTGTCCAATGGCTCAGGAGAGAGTTATGTTTCTATTATCTCTATTGTAGGAGAAGGGGGGGATCGGCAAGACTACTCTTGCAAACATGGTCTTTAATGAAGTCGAACAACAGTTCGGGAAACACAGGTGGTAGGTTTGCATTTCTGAGAGGCCAAACCGTATGGATTTATTGCGGAAAATACTGAAGGAAGTGTGCAAGGAATCTAAAGCAAGACTTGATACTTCTTCGGTTGACTTGTGCTATGAAATACGGACAGAGCTCAGGAGGGAAAGATTTTTGCTGGTCTTAGATGACGTATGGGAACTCGATTGGTGGCAGGGAGAGGTAGAAAACACTCTCACGAGCGTTGCAACGGGGAGCAAGATTTTGATCACTAGTCGAAATATGAATGTATCCGAAGGGGTCAGAGCTTTATATATGCATAGATTGCCAATATTGCCAGAAGATGTGAGTTGGAATTTGTTTTTGAACAAGGCATTGAGGACCGAAAATGATTTGGCGAGCCACAATTTGCAAGATATTGCAACAAAAATAGTCAAGAAGTGTGGTGGGTTGCCACTTGTGATCCAAACAATTGGTTCCTTAATGCAAACGAAAAGCTTGGAAAAAGCAGAGTGGAAGCTGATTGCGGATAGTGTGATTTGGGAATGGAAGATGCCTGCCTCATCCTCTTTCTCTCAATATGGTAATATTCTTCCTGGTCTCATACTCAGCTACAATGACTTGCCGTCTTATTTGAGGAGTTGTTTCGTTTATTGCAACATTTTTCCAAAGGATCAGGAGATTGAAAGGGAAGGATTGATCATGCAGTGGGTGGCACATGGATTGATTGAGGAAAAGGAAGAAGTAGGTGTGGAAGTGACAGCAAACCAATACATTGAAGATCTGATAAGGCGTTGCTTGATTGAAGAAACCCATGATAGATTTTATAGGGGCATTTATGTCAAATTGCATGACATTTTGCATGACCTTGCCTCGTACATAGGTGGAAAGGAATATAGCCATGCCTCTGCTACTGAGCACACCCGCCATCTATCATTACTTGGTGTAGACGATGCAGAAGCAGCTATGCAATGTAACACCTCAGCAGCAGCAAATAAGCTGTGGACATTATTGGAAATGGATGAGCTACCGAACTCCATTGAATTCCTTTTACTTCTAAAATATCATGATCTAAGCTGGTCTGAGGTGAGACAATTGCCCAAGTCAATTGGCAAACTCTGTAACTTGCAAACATTGAATTTAAGTTATAGTAAAATTGAAGAGTTGCCCAAGGAAATGGGCAAACTGTGCAACTTGAGGTATCTTGGGCTGGAAAGAACAGATTGTTTGACATTTATTGCAGAAGGCTTGGGGAAGCTTACCAATTTACGGACCTTGCATAGGTTTCTGATACGCGATGACAAAGGGGACACAAGAGGATGCAACATTAGAGAACTAAAAGACTTGAACAAACTGAAAGGGGAACTGTTAATAGAAGGTTTGGGTGGGGGAAGGGTGAAAGTAATTGATCCAGAGAAAGCACAGCTTAAGGAGAATCATGAGCTAATTGGGGTGAAATTAGAGTTCAAGTTGAAGTGGGATTACGAAGTGGATAGTGATTCTGAGATGGGAGAGGATGATGAAGTGGATAGTGCTTCTGAGGTGGGAGAGAATGACAAAGTGGATCGTGCTTCTGAGGTGGGAGAGGATGACAAAGTGGATAGTGCTTCTAATCAGAGGGGTTTGCTGGAGGCTTTGGAACCTCCACATGGAATAGAGGTTGGGAATTTGTGATTACGAAGGAGATAGGCCTGCATGGTATTTGGACACCAACTATGTGGAGCTGCGGACACTACAGCTGCGATGTTGCCCATTGTTGGCAACAGTGGTAGGAATTAAATCATTGGAAAAATTGGAAGTGTACGGATGTAATATGCTGAAGACTCTTGCTAATATGCCAACCTTGGAGTCGTTGAAAGTGAGAGATTGTGGCAGCCTAGAGCAAGTAGCTGAGATGCCTGCACTCAGGTCATTGGAGGTGGGCGCATGTAATATGTTGAAGACTCCTTGGAGTCATTGAAGGTGGCTGAATGTAGCAGCCTAGAGAAAATAGCTGAGATGCCTGCACTCAGGTCATTGGAGGTGGGTGGATGTAATATGGTGAAGACTCTTGCTAATATCCCAGCATTGGAGTCGTCGGTGGTGAGAGATTGTGGCAGCCTAGAGCAAGTGGCTGAGATGCCAGCACTCAGGTCATTGAATGTGTATGGATGTAATATGCTGAAGACTCTTGCTAATATGCCGGCCTTGGAGTTGTTGGAGGTAGGATAATGTGACTTCGTAGAGCAAGTAGCTGAAATGCTCGTAATACGCTGAAGACACTTACTAATATGGTCGCCTTGGAGTCGTTGAAGGTAGTTGAATGTGGCAGCCTAGAGAAATTAGCTGAGATGCCTGCACTCAGGTCAATGTGGATGTAGTATGTACACATCTAATATGCTGAAAATTCTTGCTAATATGCCAGCCTTGGAGTCGTTGAAGGTAGGATGTTGTGACAGCCTAGAGCAAGTTGCTGAGATGCCGGAACTCATGTCATTGGAGGTGCGTGGATGTAATATGCTGGAGACCCTTACTAATATGCCGGCCTTGGAGTCGCTGGAGCTGGCTGACTGTGGCAGCCTAGAACACGTAGCTGAGATGCCTGCACTCAAGTCATTGAGTGTGTTCAGATGTAATATGCTGAAGACTCTTGATAATATGCTGGCCTTTCTTGGGGTTGTACGTATGTAATATGGTGAAGACTCTTGATAATATGCTGGCCTTTCTTGGGGTTGTACGTATGTAATATGGTGAAGACTCTTGCTAATATGCCTGCCTTGGAGTTGTTGGATGTGGCTGAATGTGGCAGCCTAGAGCAAGTTGCTGAGATGCCTGCACTCAGGTCACTGGTGGTGGAGCAGCTATCTGTGATGCCTGCATTCTCGTCACTGAGGTAAAAGCAATGTTATACGCTGAAGACTCTTGCTAATATGCCGTCCTTGGGGTCATTGACGGTGAGTGAATGTGCAGCCTAAAGCAAGTGGCTGAGATGCCAGCCTAAAGCAAGTGGCTGAGATGCCAGCACTGACGTCATTGATTGTGTTCGTATGTGATATGCTGAAGACTCTTGCTAATATGTCGGCCTTGGATTCGTTGAGTGTGACATGTTGTGACAGCCTAGAGCAACTAGCTGAGATGCCTACACTCAGGTCATTGGAGATGGTACAATGTAATAGGTTGAAGACTTTGGCTAACATGCCTAACCTTATTGAGTTGAAACTAGAGGGCCCCTAGGTACCAACATTTCTACCCTCCCTCAAGGGTCTCTCCCAACTGGAGAATTTGGGACTCAAAAGTTTTACTGAAGACATCAGTCTGGGAGGCCACTGGCAATGTCTCCCAAAACTGAAAGAACTATGGCTTATGGACCTCCCCCATCTCAAGTCTCTGGTGGACGTCAATAATATTATTCCCCAACAAAATGAGACAACATGTCCTACTGATGCAAAACAGCAGATTGCGTTCCTCTCAAAGCTTGAATGCTTACTTATTTCCAGATGCCCTGCACTAGATCTGCCGCAGGAGTTAAGAGACCATCTTGGAGAAAGGTTAGAAGAAAATGATACCCTTTACAGTTTATAAATATTACCTTTTTGTATTTCGTTGGCTCTTTTTTGAACCATAACCCATCCCACCTTATATTTTTAAAAGTATTGCTAAAAGTATATAGCCATTAGATTGGTACTAGCATTGGTTTATGTAAAAGCTATTGCAGTTTTACCAATGAATTATGGTTCTCTTAGAGGGTGGTTGAATGTCTTGAATGTTGATTTTATAATTGAAATTGTAAAAATAAAATTCTACCGCAAACTGGAATTCAAAAGAAAATCCAACTTCTAATTTTCCTTTGTATTTAATAATCGGAAATTTTGATTTTAAAATTGAAAATGATGCGTTTGATAAAACTGAAATTAAAATTCCATAATTGATGAACTACAATCTTCGTAATATGTACCTTAAGGAAAAATGAAAAAAAAAATCTACAATCATAATTCCACCTCCTAAGATACAATCACAAGATTCTACAACGAACCCAAAATTCTCAAATCAAAATTCTTCATTTGATAACACAATTCCCACATCATCAAAAACAATAATTCTAATTCTAGAATTCTACAATTCCGGCCTCATCAGATACTCACTTAGGGGTGACAATATATCCAACTTGAATCTAATATCTTATCAAATTGTTCCGAAAAAATCGGACATGGAAACAAATCGAATATCTGATTAAGAAATCAGATCGCATTCGGCTTTATGAAATGATATACAATCGGATTCTCATATACATAAGATCTGATCGGATTCAGATATGGATTTAGATCACATTTATTTTAAAATAAATATGCTATGTCTAATGCTCTTAGATTTTGAAAATTGGCTAAATTTGGTTCAAAGAGAAATATTGAAGAAAGAGGGAGAGATAGAGATTATTAAAAAGAAAGAATGAGAGATTTTAAGAGAGAAATCCAAGGCAAGAGAGAGATCAAAGACAGAAAGTAACAAACGAGAGAGAAAAAGATATTTTAAATTTTTAACAGAAAAATATAATTATGCAATCATTTTATTGCTGAATAGAAATTATCGTACACATGGGCCACTTAGTTAATCTATATTTGCACAAGTTACTTGATGATCTATATACGCAGTTCAGCATTATATCTTCATTTGGAACACCTTGAAATCTTTTCTGGCACCGAATAGCTGGTTCCAGCACCGAATAGAATAAAAACTAATATTTTTTAGATAAATGGTTGACAGAAAAATGAAGAGAAAAAAAAGTGATAGGTCAACAGCTTAATCTAATATTAGTTCACACTTTTTTTTCTTGTTTTTTTTTCTCAACTGCTGATCCACAAAAGATCAAAGGTTCAAATTGTTTCTTATCTGTTTGGCATCTAAATGTCTTATACCTGTCTCTCTTTCTCTCACTATATATATATATATATATATATATATATATATAGAGAGAGAGAGAGAGAGAGAGAGAGAAAGAGAGAGAGAGAGAATATATATATATATATATACATATATATATATATACATATATATATATATATATATATAGAGAGAGAGAGAGTGTGTGTGTGTGTGCGTGTGTGTGCCATTTTTTCCTAGCTGTAACTGAAAAAAAGAGAAAAAGTGCAGGAGTTGCACTTTCTTTTTTTTTCTTCTTTCACTTCAAGGCATAAGGCTAGGTGTTCAGATGGACAAAGCAAAACTTTTACTGCATAGTTGCTGTTCAGCTGTCACCTAATTTTCCTATCTCCCCCTCCAACCATGTTTGACATCATGAAAACCGGTTCCTCTCTTGTGCATCTCGATCTCCTGAGACTTTACGTTGATCTCCTCATAAAAAATGAGCATAGAATTATCGACACAATTGATCTGATTATGATAAAAATGGGCATTAGTTGCATTATTAACTGCTTAAGTACATTAATTACTGGTTAAGGATTTATTCAAATGAGATATACCATGGAATCTTCCATTATTAAGGCCTCTAAGGTTTGGATTACCAAATCACTGCATGCTTCTTCTGAATTTATCAATTGAGAGATGATAATTAGAGTAAAAGTTAAACCTAGTTTTGTTAATAAAATGGATTGGTTTAAGTTCATTTTGATGATAAAACCATATCCCTTGCATGATTTTTACTTTTTAGTGTCATCCAACTGGGTGGACAGAGCTAAGGGGCTTTAGTCTTGGAATTGAGCTTATCTTCAATTTTTTGTTAATGGTGACAATGAAACCACTTGGCATGAACGAGGTGGACAGAGCTCTTACAGGAGAAAGAAGGAGCATGTTTTAGAAGAATTAAGCTGCAAAAGTTTGAAGTTAAAAGTAACAACTAGAAAAATTTTAGACTGCTATTTTATAAAAAGCTGATCAACATGAATGCAGCTAGTGGGGACTAAAAGAGTGTGGAGGAGGTTGATTTTTTTTTTGTCCTTTTTTTAGATTAAATGGAGGGAGACACTCAGTACCACTGACAAGACAATAACCTGGAGTGGAACTCGATCTGAGAAATTTGAGCTATTCTAAGTGGACCCAGCAACCCTGTTTTCCATGAGGAAATACTTATCAGATCCAATTTCGCTCCATATTAAAAACTGGAATCGTAGCTGACCTCCTTTCCTATTCTCAATTACTCCACCAATGGTTAATTCTGCTTGCTCCACAAAAGGGCGTATATGCATGCATAGTAAATAANAAAAACAATAATTCTAATTCTAGAATTCTACAATTCCGGCCTCATCATACTCGCTTAGGGATGACAATATATCCAACTTCTGATATCTTATCAAACTGTTCCGAAAAAATCGAACATGGAAACAAATTGAATATCTGATTAAGAAATCAGATCGCTTTCGGCTTTATGAAATGATATACAATCGGATTCTCATATACATAAGATCTGATCGGATTTAGATATGGATTTAGATCACATTTGTTTTAAAATAAATATGCTATATCTAATGCTCTTAGATTTTGAAAATTGGCTAAATTTGGTTCAAAGAGAGATATTGAAGAAAGAGGGAGAGATAGATACTATTAAAAAGAAAGAATGAGAGATTTTAAGAGAGAAATCCAAGGCAAGAGAGAGATGGAAGAGAGAAAGTAACAAAGGAGAGAGAAAAATATATTTTGAGATGGAAGAGAGAAAGTAACAAAGGAGAGAGAAAAATATATTTTAACAGAAAAATACAATTATGCAATCATTTGATTGCTGAATAGAAATTATCGTACACATGGGCCACTTAGTTAATCTACATTTGCACAAGTTACTTGATGATGTATATACGCACTTCAGCATTATATCTTCATTTGGAACAACTTGAAATCTTTTCTGGCACCGAATAGCTGGTTGCAGCACCGAATAGAATAAAAACCAATCTTTTTTAGATAAGTGGTTGAAAGAAAAATGAAGAGAAAAAAAAGTGATAGGTCTACTGCTTAATCTAATATTAGTTCACACTTTTTTTCCTTGTTTTTTTTCTCAACTGCTGATCCACAAAAGATCAAAGGTTCAAATTGTTTCTTATCTGTTTGGCATCTAAATGTCTTATACTTGTCTCTCTTTCTCTCTCTCTCTCTCTATATATATATATATGTATATATATATATATATATATATATATATATATATATATATATATATAAAGAGAGAGAGAGAAAAAAAGAAAAAATATATATATATATATATATAGGGAGAGAGAGAGAGTGTGTGTTTGCCATTTTTTCCTAGCTGTAATTGAAAAAAAAAAGAGAAAAAGTGCAGGAGTTGCACTTTCTTTTTTTTTTCTTCTTTCACTTCAAGGCATAAGCCTAGGTGTTCAGATGGACAAAGCAAAACTTTCACTGCATAGTTGCTGTTCAGCTGTCACCTAATTTTCCTAGCTCCCCCTCCAACCATGTTTGACATCATGAAAACCGGTTCCTCAATTGTGCATCTCGATCTCCCGAGACTTTTTGTTGATCTCCTCATAAAAAATGAGCATAGAATTATCGACACAATTGATCTGATTATGATAAAAATGGGCATTAGTTGCATTATTAACTGCTTAAGTACATTAATTACTGGTTAAGGATTTATTCAAATGAGATATACCGTGGAATCTTCCATTATTAAGGCCTCTAAGGTTTGGATTACCAAATCACTGCATGCTTCTTCTGAATTTATCAATTGAGAGATGATCATTAGAGTTAAAGTTAAACCATGTTATAACCTAGTTTTGTTATTAAAATGGATTGGTTTAGGTTCATTTTGATGATAAAACCATATCCCTTGCATTATTTTTACTTTTTAGTGTCATCCAAACGGGCCCATATAAGAGAAATGTGCAAAGTACAAAGGAAGAAAATAGAAACTAGCAAAAACGATCGTCGCTCTCTCTCTCTCTCTCTCTCCTCTACCTCCTCTCCTTCTCTATCCCCAACCCTCTTTCTTTTTTGGAAGAGTACATATTCACATATTTGTTGCGTGGACAGAGTCTCAATCTAGATCATCTGCCTAATTGGAAATAATAGTTGTGTAAGAGATTATATTCCTAATGCTTTTGTGGTTGGGTGGAAAACACAACTCATGAATTGGAATTATCATCTGTAACAACAATCCAAGTCCACCATTAAAAGCAGGGCTTAAAGTATCGGAGTCATATAACTAATTTGAAGGAGTCGTCTTAATGATCGACGACCATCGTGGAATATCCCTCGATTGCCTATGTGATCATATCATACAAATTATTTAACAGGGCTAAGGGGCTTTAGTCTTGGAATTGAGCTTATCTTCAATTTTTTGTTAATGGTGACAATGAAACCACTTGGCATGAACGAGGTGGACAGAGCTCTTACAGCAGAGAGAAGGAGCATGTTTTAGAAGAATTAAGCTGCAAAAGTTTGAAGTTAAAAGTAACAACTAAAAAAATTTTAGACTGCTATTTTATAAAAAGGTGATCAACATGAATGCAGCTAGGGGGGACTAAAAGAGTGTGGAGGAGGTTGATTTTTTTTTTTTGTCCTGTTTTTTAGATTAAATGGAGGGAGACACTCAGTACTACTGACAAGACAATAATCTGGAGTGGAGGACCCAAGTCTACAAGTCAACTGTAATTGTCGGCAGCCTGGTCTTTATCTTTATTCTTGCTTTGACCATTTTTTCTTTTTTTTTTTTAGGGGCCTGTTTCAGTGAATTTCCTCTTCATGAAAAAAAAATTAAAATTATGGAATCATAATTCCATCTCGATCAAAATAAGTCGAAAACCATTATACGCCACCCCTAATTATGTCATTAAATTTTTCGTGAGTTAGAATACAAAATACATATAATTTTTTTTTTCATAATTCATTTTCTTTTCCTTCCTTTTTATCTGAACAAGCTTTTACATCAATTCCTTCCTTTTCTTTTTCTTCACTTTTTCATTTCCCTTTCCTTTCTTTTTGTTTTCTTTTCATGAATTATTTTTCCTCCCTTCCCTCCATCCAAACATGGCCTTAGCCATCTTCGTATGTGGTTTGAAACAACTGACTTTGAACCAGTAATTTCTGATTGGGAAGGCGCTATTTTCTCTTTATAATTTCATTGACGAAAGTTAGATAAAAGCTGGCTATGTGTGAAGTCTTGTGCACAAAAAATTGTGTACAGGGCTGTGCGGTGACCAAAATATCACCATTAAAATAAAAAAAGAGAAACTTTCTAAATGGCAAAAAGGATTGTAAAAAAGTTAGAAAAGTCTAAACTAATTATTATTTTATAAAAAAATGCAAAAATACCCTCCAGCCCCTGTGATGCATTCTTGTTGCATGCGCAGAGAATGTGCATGCAACTCGATCTGAGAAATTTGAGCTATTCTAAGTGGACCCAGCAACCCTGTTTTCCATGAGGAAATACTTATCAGATCCAATTTCGCTCCATATTAAAAACTGGAATCGTAGCTGACCTCCTTTCCTATTCTCAATTACTCCACCAATGGTTAATTCTGCTTGCTCCACAAAAGGGCGTATATGCATGCATAGTAAATAANTAACTAGGAAAAGTTAGCAACCCTTTATTTCGTACTGTCGAGTGCAGGATACATTAGTTGATTCATAACTAGGAATGAGATCTGAATAAATTTTTGGGAGAGCTGGAAATGGCAAAGTTAACACATAAGCAAAAATGAAGAAAACCACTTACTATAGAAGTTTTACAAGAACCATTGGGGTCAAGCATGTCGAAAAATTTAACATGAGGCAAAGCAAGTGACGATGACTAATTATAGTTGCATATTTCTTGGTTTCTCTTCTTCTTATTTCCCTCATTAATCTTTACAAGCAAAATCATAAATGATTAGGAGCAATTTTCCAAGAAACTCGACATGGGTTTATAGAAATATATGGGTTGCGTCGTTTCAATCACGATGACTTAGAGATATATAAAGGGGCTTAGGACTCACTTGAAACTGGAGATCAGTTTAATGCAACCTTGTCACTATGTGTAAATTTCTTTCTCCCTATTCAGTTAGTCTCGTTCAAATTTTGCTTTCCTTTTGGATTCTTCCTAGTTCAGTTTAGGCATTGATCATGGGTTTGAGGAGAAGTCATCTTTCTTAATGCATCAACTTCGGACATCAAAACCTTGGTACATCTTTCTCTCTTTGAAGTCTATGGTGTAGAGTCTAAGGAAGAGTATGAAGGACTAGCAGGATGATGTACATAGGAATAAAATCCAAATCCAAGATCTATGTCCAAAACCAATCCTTATATCTAGATCTAGATCCGAAAAACTGAACCTCAGATTTAAATTCAGATCCAATACCAGTTATAGATCCATTACAGATCCGTAGATCCATATATGGATCTAAATCCAGATCCATATCTAAAATTATGCCCCAGATCCAGATCTAGATCTAAAACTGATCCTTAGATAAAGATCTGGATCGGAATCCAACTTAAGTAAAAAATTATGTTTAGTTCCATATCCAAATGCAAGCTTGAGAACCATATCACAAACTAGATCCATAACTACACCCGAAATCAGGATAAAGATGCAAACAGCAAAATAGATCCAGAAAACAGACTTCAAATTCAAACTTAGATTCAAAAACTCAACTCTGGATTCAAACCCAAACTTTAGATTGGAATGCCTAAATTTGACACTGATAATCAATCTCCAGCATCATATTTTCATTTAGATTCCCATGCACAAACACGAACTCTGCACACCTTTCGACTGAATCTCGGCATCTTATGCTTTCCTTTTCTCTCTTAAAATATGTCTTTCTCTCTATTATATTAATCTCTTTCTCTTTTCAATTTCTCCCTTAAACTCGCTCTTTCTCCCTCTTTTTTAATCTCACTATCTCTTCTCCCTCTTTTTGCAAGCTCACTATCTCTTACTTTGGTTTCTGTCTTCCTCCTTCTATCTCTCGCTCTCTTTGATTTCCATATTTTGACTTCTCTTTAAAGTATTGTTTCTCTTTATTTTATTAATCGTTTTCTCTCTTTGATTAGTTTTCTCTCTCTCTCTCTCTCTCTCTCTTCAATTTCTCTCTCTTGGATTTATATTTCAAAATCTGTTTTTCTCACTTTTTTATTAATCTCACTCTTTCTCTCTCTTTGATTTTTTTTTTCTTGCTCTTTTCATTTTCTCTCTTAAAATCTCTAGTTTATTAATTTTTCTCTCCCTCTTTCTCTTTTCGATTTGTCACACTCCCTCTCTTCATCTTTCACTTTTTCTTTTCAATACCCATCTTTATTTCTCACCCTTTATTCCTTGACTGCCAACCTCACCAAGACCAAACAACGCCACACACGTTGCAATTTGCTCATACCCAACAGTGCTAGCAGCCAGGACTTGGCTGCACCAATGACTCAAGTGAGCTTCCAGTCATGCCGCAGCAGGAAACAGATGCTGGGTTGGCTAATCTGGTCATTCTGACCATACCCAACTCGGTCACTGTTTCGTCAGAGGGCCATGAACGCCACATTCAGCTCGGCTTGGTTCGGTCGCACTCCGCACACCGGACTGCGATGAGCCCACTTGCAGACAAGCCATAGACCGGGCACAGTCAATGCCTGGCCCAATGACACGGCTGCAGGCCCTTTTCAACATGGATGCGCCCAGACATTCCAAGTGCTGGGCCTTCAAAATGGGCCTCTGGGGCCCCAGTACCGGCCATCTCAATTGATAAAGGCCAAAGCCAAGCGGCGACGCTGGACCAGCTAGAAATTCTGAATGCCATCCCAGCCACTTGGTAGGCTCCACCTTGCCAGGGCAGACCTGTTCAGAACACCCAAGGGACGAGATAGACCATACTGGCCCATTGGGTGCCTGTACATGCTGCCTAGGCACCTTTCTCNAACACGGACTCTCCTCGGCCTCTGCTATTGACCACCGCTACCCGTCCCCAGTATTGATCGAACTGGCTAAGGCCAGCCCACTGTTGGATACGCTCGGCTGGTGGCCGGCCTATGGCCACAATCGCTGCACACAGCTAGGCTCTGGCCGATGCGTGGTCGGCACTGCCTGCCACCCACGGCCGGCCTTTTCTCCTTGGCCGTCGTCTCTCCATCTGGCAGCTAGCGTCAGTCTTTGCTCAGCCAAGCAACCTTCTGCCCTGTGACTTCCTCTGGGCCACGATTCGCTCTAGGCCATATGACACCAGTTAGGTGCAGAGTCTGCGAGACCCCAGCTTTGCATTGCCTGCTTTGCATCGAGATCCACAGTTGGTATGATTAGGTTACGGCCTATGGAACTAGAAATTTTTATGAAGTGAACAAATTAAATTTTCTAAATTTTGACTAAAGCCAAAATATCATTTTTCAAAAAAATTTATATAAAAAAGTGAAATTACATGTAATTTTTTTTTTTAAATTGTGGTGGGGCTAGGGCCCATGTGGGCCCTACCTTGGCTCCGCCCCAGGTTAAGGGACTCATGACCAAGTTTGTGCATTCGTCCTGGAAATGGCCTTAGGATCGGCATGCAGTCACCCAACTTTGTGCTGCTCGCTCAGGTACAGCAGCCTTTCGACTCTCGGTCCAAGGTACGCTTCCATAGTGGATCCTTTTCCTTGTCACTAAGGCCCAGCTTTGTGCTGCTCTCTCTCGGCCTTTGATTTGGTTAGTTGGGAGTTCCTATTGACCTTTTCACTCACCTTACTTTTGGTCCATCATTTCGATAGTGGATCCTTTTCCTTGTCACTAAAGCCCAGCTTTTTGTCTACTTTAATAGGATGTGTGGCGAATTCTTTTGTCTCAGTTGTGGCCTCCGTTAGGGTTGTCCGTTATCGCCACTGTTTTTTAACTTAGTTGTCGAGTGATTTTCTTCCTTATTTCGTCACGCTGCGGTCGTTGGCTTCCTCACACCAAATTCACTCTCCCACTTATAGGCATTCTCCACTCTCTAATATGATGACGACTTTTTCCTATTTCGCACTGCTTCTTGCCAACAAATTGTGAGAACTTGACTCATCCTTCAAGTTTTTGAGCTCATATTGGGTCTTTCAATTAATTCCTTTAAATGTCACATTTCTCTCATTCAAGCGGATCCGGCCACAATACTTCTTATGGAAGCTTACTTTGGGTGTAAAGTTGTTGGCTTACTTATTGACTATTTGGGTTTTCTGATTTCGTTGTCACCTCCTGCACCCTCCTTTTGGGATAGAATGGTGCAAAAGCTTGTAAATCACCTCCATTGTTGGCAAAAAAAACTGTTTATTCTCCTAAGTCGTAATACCCTTGATAAACATTATCCTGCATCTGTCCTCCTCTATACTCTGGCAGTCTTACGACCTCTTGTGGATGTACTGAAAATGTTTAATAAGATCAGTCGTAACTTTATTTGGAATGGTGATTGGTCTTCAGATTACCTTGTGCGTTGGGACATGGTTTCCTTTCTGTGTCATCTTGAGGGTGTCTGGGTTGTCAACCTTAGTCGGGCGTGTGAGTCCTTATTGTATTATTGATGGTGGAAAATGACAACTGAGCATTCCCTTATCACCCTTTTTATCTGTTCCAAATATGACATGTCATCACATAGTGATTGGAATATTTTCATCTTTCACACCTCTCCCTCTCACTTTTGTGCGGCCTACTTTCTGTTTTTACCTTTTTCTCTGCCTTGCTGACCTCCCATCACTCGACCCTCCATCCTGGCCTCTTTTACTTTTTCATAGATTCACTTTTTCTTCTTACTACCTGGCCTCCTTTGGTTCTTTCTGTGCATCGCTCCCAACCTGGTCCTCACATTAATACTTTGGACCACATACAACGTCTTGATGTTAGTGTAGCTAACCAATCTCTCTTTTGTTTGAACATGGCTGAGTTTCGAGTTCACCTTTTTACCTTTTGTTCTTTGTTTTATAGTGTTCTTGCCTCTGCATGGCCTTCATTTGTTAATAGTCTTCCAAACTCAGCTTCCATTTGTCTTTTTTTCCTTTTTAATGATTCCCCACTTGTCCTTTTCTTGGGGTCGTTTCTGGAGGTTGTGGCTCATATCCGATTTTGTGGCATGCCTTGTGCAAGGGGATGTCAATTTTGCTATTAGGCTACGGCATCGTCCTTCGTTTGCTGTTGGATGACTCTACCGCTCTGCTATCTACTCACCCACCCTTCCCTTTTATTTTGTTTTAGTGTCTTGTATATTTTGTTGTTTCTATTTTGTTTTGCGGTTTGTTTTTGTATATAGGGGACTTCTTGTCCCCAAATTTCATTATGCATTCCTATTTTATCGGCTCTCTCTCTCTATCATTTTTTGCCTAAAATCACTTTTCTTCTCTTTCATTAACCTTTCTCTCTCTTAGATTTGTCTTTCTTTCTCTTCGTTTTCCTTCTCTCTTTCTCTCTATTTTATTTATCTCTCTCTCTTTATGATGCAAACCTATTCAAGGGTCACTCCAATATAATAGAACAAAATAATGGATATTTACATATAAAAAAAATGAAAATCTGTGGGACAGCTCTTACCTGGGCGGTAGAGCATGTAAAACAGATTGTATATTGCTGAACAGGATTGTCAACAAAAAGAAAGTAATATCAAAGGCACGGTTGAAATTAGACAACACAATGTAATTCCTAGAGCTGAAAAGCATAGAATGTCTGAACCATTTCCCCCTCTATAATATCTCACTTAAAATCTTTCTTTCTGTCTTTTATTAATCTTTCTCTCTCCCTCTCTTCAATTTCTTTTTGCAAATATCTTCATTCCCTCTATCTCTTTGATTTATCTCTTTCTCTCTCTACCTTCGATTTATTTCTTAAAATCTCTCTTTGTCTCTCTTTTGTTAACCTCTTTCTTTTTCCAATCTCTCTCTCTCTCTCTTTCTAATTTCTATTTTAAATTTCTTTTTCTCTCTCTTATAAATTTTTATCACTCTCTTTTTTATTTCTCTATTGGAAGCTATTTTCTTTCTCTTTTATTTATCACTTTGTCGCTCTTTAATTTCTTTCTTAAAATCTCTTTTTTCTTATCTCTCTCTCTCCCTTTCTTTTTCTCTATCTTTTGTTATTTCACTCTCCTTCTCTCTCTATTCGAAATCTCCCTTACATATATTGATAACTGTAAACATGTTTCAAAAGTGTTTTATAATGAGCCTCTAAGGAAGCTTTGGTGACTTATCCTAGGCTCTTCCATATGCCTTAGTTAAACTTACAATCTTAATTTCTATCAAAAACTAAGATATCCTCTTTGTTACTCTCTTAAAACCTTTTTCTTTCTTTCATTAATCTTTCTCTCTCTCTCTCTTAGATTTCTTTCTCTCCCTCATTATCTCTCTCTTTCTCTTCTATTTCTCACTTGAGTCTTCCTTTCTTGTTCTTTTATTAATCTATCTCTACTCAGTTTCTTTCTTTAAATCTCCTTTATTAATTTCTCTCTCGTTCTCTTTCTCTTTCTCTTTGGTTCCCATTTCTAAATTCTTGTTTTCTCTCTCTTTTATAATCTCTTCGACTTATCTCTGTCTCTCCCAATCCCTTTCTTCATTTTCTCTATTTTTTATTAATCTCTCTCTCTCTCTCTCTCTCTCTCTCTCTCTCTCTTTCTCTTTGATTTCTCTATTAAAATCTATTTTCCTTTCTTTTTTATTAATCTCACTCTTCAATTTTTCTCACTTTCTTTCTCCCCCTCAAAGATTGAAGTTTAGATCTGATAATTGCCTGAAAATTGTTTCAAGAAGCTCAACTACTTTTTAAGAATAAAGGAATCATTTATGAACTTAGTTGTATATATAACACACAACTAAATGGTGTAATAGAAAAAAAAACATAAGTGTCATCAGTGGATAGAGCCCTTTGATTCCCAAGCAAACTTACCCATAAAGTTATGAGGGAAATGCATTCTAATAACAACATATTTTATTAATTGAACACCTTGCCCATTCTTAAAGGGCAAAACAACCTACGAGAAACTTTTCAATAAAAAACCTTCGTATAGTCATTTAAATGTTTTTTGGTATATATGTTATGCAACAAACTGGAAACCAAAACCAAAAGATAACTTTGATGTAAGGTCTCATAAATGCGTATTTCTGGTTTATCTATTTAAGAAAAAAAAACATGCATGTAATATGATTGAGAAACCAAAAAATGATTTGCCGCATGGATGTGATTTTTCATTAATGTATATTTTCTTTCCACAATACCTTTGATTGAACAGCCACCCAATCAGGGGTGGAGGGAGGGGGTGCCGCCTAGGCCATGGCCCCACCCCCACGAATTCAAAAAAAAAAAATTACATTGAAAAAATTAAAAAATTTTTGTTGCATTATGTATTGTTTGGATTTGGATTCAGTTTAGCCATACCTAGACCAACCCATAAAATCCAGCCTGTTTCGTTGTACTTCATTGGACCATTTGATCCACTCCTGAAAAAAATCATGGCTCTGCCCCTACACCCAGTGTTTTTGAAAATATAACCAATGAAGATGGGTTCCGAACCACGTTGATAAAGGTTTGCTTGAACTTGAAAACTCAACAATTAATCTCCAAGAGGATAATCCTATTGAAGCTATCACACAGTTTCATCGTTCATCAAGAACCCATAAACCTTCTGTTTTATTGTAAGACTTCTATTGCAGTGTGGCCATGCAATAGAAGCTCACAAGCTCAATTGGTACCTGTTTATCTAGTCTAGTTTCTTTCAATAAGTTCTCTCCTAGTTACAAATCTTTTCTATTCAATATTTATTGTATTCCTAATCTGGTTGGTTGCCTATGGTGGAGCAGGACATCGTGATCACAGGAAGCATGCCATAGCACTAGAGAAAAATAAGTCTTGTATATTGATTCCTTGTCCAGCTGGAGCTACGCCAATTGGCTATACATGGGTCTTCCGAATAAAGTAGCTACTGGACAATTGAAAGGCATGAGGCTCATTTGATAGTTATTCACACGTTGAAGGCAGGCATGTGGCGGACCGAATTAAAGTTTTTAAATTTTAACTACAGCCGAAATGTCATTTTTTAAGATTTTAATATAGAAAAAGTGAAATTTTTTAAAATTTAAATGTAAATTTAAAAAAAAAAATGAGGTGAGACGAAAGCCCAAAAGGGCGTTCCCTCCGCGCTGGTTGAAGGTTGAGACTATCATGAAACTTTCACACCAACCGTGAAGATGGTTATTATAAGGTGTTTGTCATCAATTACAATCAAATATGGGTCAATATTGCAGAAAAATGGTCTTGAATAATGCATTTTTTTGCGAAATTACAAGAACACATTTACATGGACTTGCCTCCTGGATATGAAATAAAAGGAGAGATGTGTATGCAAGTTGATGAAATCAATTTCAGATATGAACACTTATTATTGAAAAAAATATATTTTCTTTTGTTATTGTAATATTAAGTTGAAGAGAGCATAATTTGATAAATAATAATTAAAGCCCCATTTTTTAAAATAAAATTTTGTCTTCGGTTAAGAAACTTTATTTGTAGTAGTAAAATATTTCCATTGTTTTTAGTGAAAGAAACTTTACTTTCAGTAGTAAAATAAGATTAGCGAACCTTTTAGTGTCTTTTTAAGTTGTGACTGACTAATATGGACAATTGGCATGTCATTACAACCCTGATTGGAGCTCCTTGGCAATAAGAACACTAAAAAATGCGATAATCACCTTGGTTTTTTTTTTCAACTTCATGTTTCTAAGGCGATATTTTGATAAAAACCATATTTTTTTTTATAATGGCACAAAGAACTTTTGGTTTGGGCTTGAACTATGTCTAATCTAGACAAACGCAGCGTTTGGATGATATACTAAAAAATGTAGTTTTATCTAAATAATTTTTCAAAAAAATGGTTTTTTAATTACTTTTGAAAAACTATCTGTGTGTTTGGTTAATGAGACCAAAACAGACTTTTGTGTGGATAACCAAAGAAGTGTCAAGTCATTCGTTCCTTTTTCAAAAACATTTTATGTCAAAAATGAGTTTAGGCAAAACTCATTTTTTATATCATCCAAACACGCTTGAATAACAATTTTTAACTTCAAAAAATGTCTTTTAAAATTGGTTTTGAGGTCTCTTCTGCAAAATTTCATGGTCAGAGGGAGCAGTTGACAGCTTCAGCTCAGCTCATCCATGTAGGCAAGTCGATAGTTTGGAAAATTGGATGTAAGAACAATAAAAAATGCGATAAAACAAGTTGCTTATGTTTTCTTATTTTCAAGTTTTTACCACGATATTTTGTTAATAACGATAATTTTCTTTACAATGGCGCAAACAACTTCGGGTTTGGGTTAATTAAACTAAGGCAGCGTTTGGATGACACACTCAAAATTAAAGACTGGTTTTACCCAAATTAATTTTTCAAAAAGTTGGGTTTGTAATCATTTTTGGAAAACTTAAGAGTATGTTTGCGTAATGAGAATAGGGATGACAACGGACCAGATTCAGATCAGATATATCCTTAATCATATTTTTTTTTTGTCACATATTCGAATTTTAATTTGGATTCGAATTAAAATAAATAAAAGTCATATTTGAATCTGAATCCAAAATCTGATTTTACAATCCGAATCCGATTTTGATATTTGTATCCAAATCCGAATCTAAATTTTGAACCGGAATTTGCCAATTTTTAAAATTTAATAGCATTAGATACATGATATTTGTCTAAAAATGAATCCAATCCGATTGAATATTTATGTATATCCGAATCCAAATCTGAATCCGAACAGATGTCATTTATTAAATCCGAATCCGATTCAAATTTTTAATCAAATATTAAATTTTTCTCCATATCTTCGGATCGAATCGGTCAGATGTCCGATTCAAATCAAATACGTTGACAATTGACTTCCCTAAATTGTCAGTCCAAATCAGGTTTTGCCAAAAATGAGTTTTGGCAAAACTCCCTTTTTGTATCATCTAAAGATTAAATTGGGAAATGGCGTTTTGAAAGCGAAACCATTCAAAGCAAACATAAAAGATAAGACGCCCCCACCCCTACCCTCTTCTCAGCATATGATTTCCTTTTTGTGTTACCCTTCCACATTTTTTTGTGCTTAAACTGTCATTCTACTTTTGCCAAAAAAGCTGAGGGACAATCTTTCTTTTGTCATCATCCTACAAGTTTTGGCTTGCAATCTACGACTTGCATGAGTTCTAAAAAATCCTTTTTAGGAATCCGATTAGTTGGAAGTTTGCAGCCAACGCCTAGAAGCTTGCTGCTGTGGCGTCTCCCGCGTTTTTGAATTTCAAATTCGGGTAATCTGAATTCATGAAGGGTTATGATTCGATTTTCATGGTTGTCGACCCTTTGCAAAAGCCGAAGCGAAGCAAAGCTAAGTGCAATTTTCATGGTCGTCAACCCTGTAATATCTTGTGACTCATGCAAATGGCTTCTTTCTTATGTCGCTTTCTACAATGAAGGCAGGCCGGTTTGGTGTGGGTTTAAGGAAACCGGATCGAGCCATGAGATTCATTTGAGTTCAGATTCACCTGGAATTCAGATTCACTTGGAAAGAGCAGCCTGCGTCTACTGACTAAAAAAACCTTAATTAAGATAAATTTTTCGGTATAAATGAACCCAAATACATACACAAGTCATACTTCACCTTTGAGCCCAAAAGTGCACATATTTGTTGTTTAGGTGAGCAAAAAGCTAATCCTGCAGCTCGAGAAAAGGCCATAGCCTCTCCCTTCCACTATCCTCTTAGGGTTTAGGACTGTTTTCAAGTGTCTGAAGAAGATTACCTCCGTATGCTTCAACTCATAGTGCACACCCCAAATATTCACTACAATTTTTTTGCTACACAATGAAATATATATATATATATATATATATATACATACATATATATATATATATATATATATTAGTTTTTTGTAGTCACCATCTAGTCTGCATTTTTGGGTTCAACATGATAGACGATTAAGAAAAAAATAAGGAGGAAAATGTGATAACCATTTTCATCGTATAATATTAATTTACAGATTTTTCTTTTTATTTTTCTTTGAACAATCTGTCTCCTTTATTTGAACATAGTTAGATCGGTGGGTAATTCTATATAACAAGAACTGTTTACTCACTCATATGTATATATATATATATATATATATAGTTTCATTTATATGTTGTTGTTTTGTCATCTACCCAAGTTAGATATCAAATTCAAACCTTCACTCAACCATCACAACCCCAATATTTAAAATCCTACATCCAAAAATCAGCTTTCAGATTCAAACTAGACTCAAACACAATTTTGTTCCAAGTCCAAACTCTAGATCCAGTTCAAATTAAAAATATGACCTAAATCACATTTCCGGGTCTAATTCAGACTTAAACTATCAATTTCAGATCCCAATGTGTCTTTTAGATGACATTCAGATCCAATTTTAATTTTTTGATCCATTTTAGATCCAAGCATTCAGTTTTGGATCTATTGAAATCCAAACCATCACTTTTGGGTCCATCAGCATCCAAATCATTACTTTCAGATCCAAACTATCACTTTGGGGCCCACAGGATCCAAACCATTACTTTCAGATACAGACCATAGAATTTAATTTATTTGCCAATTATGCCTAAAAAGAGGTTAGGTATGTCTCCCTCTATCTCTTAGACTTACGTTCTCTTAACTTAGCTCTTAATCATAGTACTAATCTTGATTTAAGGGAATAAAATTATCGTTTTTTAAAATTTCCAATCTATATACTAATTTGGTTTAATTTTCATGTTAATCTGGGGTAATGCATGACCCTCCTTCTCATTTATTTTAAGTTGTTAATTTTTAATTTTCTTTTTATGCATGTCATAAAGTTTGTTATTCATTATAGTATTAAACTCACTCACAAACAACATGTTTAATTGAGATTTGAAATGATAAGTCCTCTAACAATAATAATAACCTTGGTTTAAAAACAAATAATCATCCTTAAAAATTCCCAAATAAACTCACTTAGATTAGGCATGCATTGATTTTAAATTTAGCACATTTGGTTCATTAAATCACACAACTCACCTCAAATTAGAATTTAAGCATGATTGATTTAGTATTACACCCTGAATAGTAACTTGGGTATAAGAATAAGCTAATTTTACTTGAAGTCTGATTGAACTCAATGTTTTATAAATTGCATCCATGTTTCTCAAAAGAATTTAGAAAACACAGTATTCCAAGAACGAAGTTTTCTCAAACCTCAAGGATCCCAAATCAATTAAGAAACCTGACGGAACATAAGAAGTTTCCAAGATCCATTGAACTTCAACTCTTTTAAGTCCCAAACTTGAAAATATGTCAAAACTTTGATCACATAGAAAATCCTAACTACCAAAACACTGATGTAAAACTCAGCTTTCAATTTGAAACCAGTCTTCCAAAATTCCATTTCAAACCAGATCACCAATCAATTGAAAACTTAGGACCTAGACCCAAGTCTTGACCTTCAACCCGAGCAACCCAATTCTAATCATCAAATCTTTGAGATGCGTGGATCATATAGCTCAGGATAAATCGTTGTGTGGCCTATGATGACAATGAAGATAATCTAATGACATTTTATTATGAATCTTAAGTTTTGAGGCCAACTTAGATTTCAACAAACCAATTCTTTCAAGAGTTAGGGCACATTTCCTTTATTTTTGCATTAGAATCAATGTGACATTTAAATACTTAGACAATAGAAGGGTAAAGCTTAGTATTTGGTTTGATTACCCTTGGTAAAGGCGCCAAAAACAATCAAGTCTTGTTCTGGCAGGCTGGTCCCATCTCTCTAAAAATCTCGCACATATCAAACAGAAGCGAATCAAAATTTTGAATGATTGATATGTGGAACGGTCAAATTTTACGTGCAAAACCCTCAAGGAATTGACTCCACAGGAATTCAAAATGGAGTGCACATATTTATTGTTAATCATTAGTTTTAGTCGGACATCTGACTTTAATCCAAACCATTTATAGCTCCGTAGTTTGAGATGTTTCATATCTAAAATTTTGATGAGAAATATGGATTATAATTTAAGTTGTTCTTATCTTCTTAGTATAATAACATTAGTAAGACATTGGAAATTAGAAGCATTCACAAACTAGTTCACCTACTGGGTTTCACAGATGGGTTTGAACTTTGAATTACCAAAGGTGAAAACCTTCATCCCTTTTAATAGCAGAAACAGCCTTTGATTCCGAGGGCATGAGGAAGAAACTATATATGTGATGGCTTTCGTTCATTCCTAACTTGCTTTATAGGAAATTAAAGTGACAGGTTGATTTAATATATGTCATTTTTTTTTTCTTTTAGAAAAAATTGTGATATCTTCAAAGTGAGAAGCCTACTAATCCTCTAAGCCCACTTATTGACTTGAATGTGCGGGGCGGCCTTTTGTAAGAAGTATTTTCCATTTGTTATTGAATATGACAATAAAAATAAATAAATAAATAACAACAATCATATTTTTCAGAATATTAAAAACTTGATGTTATTGAAACATGCGTTATAAGAACATCAAAATTCATGTTCTTCCTATTAGAAACAGATTCTAAGAAATTGCTTTCATGAGAAATTTCTTCCTTAGGAGACTTTGTGGCATGAACAAGGTTCCACAGCCAAACACGTTGCCCTTTACATTTCCACTAGAAACCTCCATTTTCTTAATGAAAGCAACTTTTTAAGATAGCAACCGGCTTTTTCCAATAACAGTTTTCTTATGAAAGCGACTTCCGTCCTCCTGGCTTGATAAGAAAGGCCAAACATATTCTTTCAAACCCTAAATTTGTTTTACTAAAAGATCAAACGTCAACATTACCCTTGACTAAACTCAAGGTTGATTATCCACAGCCATTAGATTTAGTGGGGGAGATGCCTAGAAAAGAATGAAGCCTGCCCAGTTTTCTTTCTCCTTACTCTTTTGGGTCCGAGTAGGGGTGAAGTTAAAAATTTTTTGTTGGAGGGTTCAAATTAAAGTTTATAAATAGTTATCATTTTTCAAAATTTTAATATAAGACAAATAATTTTTTTTAAGAATTATATGTAATTTTTTTTTTTTAAATTGAGGTCGGGCCAAGACCCATGTGGGCCTCTGACTCCACCCCTGGGTCCGAGTCCCCTTTCATATCTGAATAGGAAAAGTAATGGGAATCAAATCACCCGCCCATCAGTCTTAACCAACTATCCCACAAAAATAATAACCGTTAGATTTATTGGATGAAAACGACCGTCCAGCTGATTTTCTTTCTAATTTTTCTTTTTTCTGTCGTGGACTGCTTGTAATATCTGCCGTGTGGCTCTCTGCCCAGTCGACCTTGTACGGACCAACGTACTTTAGACTTAACCGGCTCTCTGTCCAGTCGACCTTGTACGGACCAACGTACTTTAGACCTAACCGGCTCTCTGTCCAGTCGACCTTGTACGGACGAACGTACTTTAGACCTAACTGGCTGTCTGTCCAATCGACCTTGCCACCCCTTGACATGAAGACAATGAGAACATAGAACGCCTAGGACGAAATGATCATATGTAAGATCGAAAAAACCAAAATAAATACTCATAAAGTTACATATTCATTTTTGTTGGAGCCTGAGTCGAGCTTATAAATTCAAGTTCTTCAGTGAATTCAAATTCGGCTCGACTAAAAAAAAAAATTGAGTTGAAAAATAATCTCGAATTTGACTTAAAATAATTTGTTTGAACTCAGCTTTGATGAGTGGAACTGGAGTTTCGTTATTCGCCCTTCCTTAAAGGAGGGGGCCATGGCCCTTGCGGCCTTGTATGTCCTTTTATGAAAATATTGGGAATCAACTGGTTCCACAAGAATGACATTTTTTTTATACTTCAAAGGAAACAGGTTTTCATGAGTGGGATGAAGAGACTTTTCAACGTTCACTTCTCAATCACATATTCTGAGGGCTAACGGTACTTGCTTGTACCTTCAACTGGTCAGCTTCCCATTCTTATAAAATTCAATGTTGTCAACATCCAATTTCACATCATTTAGGAACCTTACGATGCCACTCTTTTGTCGCCCCGAACCTTTGGATTTTGAATAATTAAAAAAATTAAAATGCTCTTTTAAATTTTAAATGTAATTTTTTAATCTAAATCAACTAATAATAATAATAAATCAATTAATAATAATAATAATAAATCAATTAATAATAATAATAATAATAATAAATCAACTAATAATAATAATATTATTGATGACGGAAATTACTTGGAAACTTTGATGGAGATGGAGTGTCCACGATTTTTCCCCATTGGTTTCGTGCTTTTGACAAACAAATTGAGAGACGTGGTCCAACGAAGCACCAACCTGCAGAAGAAAACCTGCGTCTACTTTGGCACCAATGCACACGTCTTCCAACAAACGAAGAAATCTTCAGGCCCATGGAAGTTGCAGAGGAATCTTCCCGTCTTTGCTTCTATAAATGCATGTAACTCACGCCGGCCCAAAATTTCAAGCAGTTTCTCTTCTTTCTCTTCTTTCTTCGAGCCTTAATTTCTTCTATCGTATGCCGCTTCTGAAGCCATGGGAGTTGCAGACCCTCTTCGAGAGGTTCGACAGCAACCGCGACGGCCGGATCGACCTCGACGAGCTGCGGTCGATGCTGCGGCTGGTGGGGGTCGACCCGGGGCGCCGGGAATTGGAGAAGGTCCTCGGCGTCGTGAGCCTCGACCTCGAGAACTTTGCGGCGATGTGTGAGGACGCAGCCGGCACCGGAAATCAAGAGGGCGGCAGCGACGGCGGTGACGACGGCGAGAGGGAGCTGATGGAAGCGTTTAAGGTGTTCGACGAGGATGGGGATGGGTTCATATCGAGCAAGGAGCTGGGTAGGCTGCTGGTGAAGTTGGGGCTGTGGAAGGAAGAGGATGGGGATTGCATGGCGATGATCTCCAAGTTTGATTCCAATGCAGATGGACGGCTGGATTTTCAGGAGTTCAAGGACATGATGCATAGATCCTTGTGAATATTCTGATTGCTTGTTGTAAACTATTATATACATTTGTCTATTATTCATTGGTTCTTTCATTCATTGATGAGACACTTACAAGACACTGTTTATCTTTTGATGTGTTACTATTGGCCACCTAATATTTGAAAAATTGCGCACTACATATTCAAGCAGATAAAATAATTTTTAAATACATTGCTCAGCGGACAACAAAATGTTAATTTCACTTTAAAAAAGAGAATATATATATATATATATATATATATATATATATATATATATATATATATATATATATATATATATATATATATATATATATATATATATATTAAAATCAACCGATTATTTCTGTGGCTGAATGATTGTCATTCTATTTATGTCACTAAAAACCATCCTAAAAAGTGAAATTTGACGATCAATTTTTAGTGGCAAAACTCATATTTTGTGATAGCTTTTAGCAACACAAAATTAACATATAACAATCTAGCCAACACATTGGGGGATGAATATGTGGATGTGTCTCCTTGTCTGCCTGCTCATTGTCAAAGAATTGAATGGGTCCAATCTGGGTAAAAAAAAGCTGCCAAAACCGGATCCAACCAGAACATTAGATCAACTAACTAAATTGGATCTGGATCCAGGTACTGATCGTGCTCGAACGTTATTGGGGGACTAACGAATTTTCTCGCCATATGTGGTTTGGTGAAGTAGGATGAACTTTGGCCATCAGGAAAACATTTAGAGTTCAATTCCCAATGTCGCCACCCTCTCATCCACAAGCCTAAGCAAGCATATGCTTCTATCGCATCCAGTAGGCGAGCTACAGTGTGGCTGGTGCCCTTCGAAATACCATTGCAGTGAAACTAAGCTCGGTTTTAGTCACATGTGATGCTCAGATCAGACGTTGACCGATTCAAAACGGCCCTCAACTAAAAAATCTTGGCTTCGCACTGCTCATATCCAGGGATTAGATCAGGTCAGTCATCGAGTCACCAACATGTTTGTACTTTCAGCGCGACTCGGTAAATTCTGGTTCCCTTCCTTTGAACCCCTCATCCGTGACTCCTGATTATGTTGGACCTGACTTTTTGAGGCCCTGATCTAGAACGTTCAGGATTACCCAGTGGGCTGACCCGGTCCATTCCAAATTTGCTGGCTCATATCAGAAACCTTGAAAAATAATGTTTAGAATCGGCGGAAACAAGAATCTTTCGAGGGAGAGGGAAGGGGCGTTTATATAGCCTTCAAAATATATATCAGGGCCGAATTAAAATTTTCAAAAAAATTTATAGTAAAAATGATGACTAAAATTCTTTTGATTAAATTAAAAAGAAAGCATTTTATAAAAAAAAAGTTTTGAAAACTGTTAAAGTTCAAAAAATATAATTTTTTATAAAAAAAATTAAATGCCTCAAACCTCCTTTCTGTTCGTATTTAATGCCTACTTCCGTATCGGATTATATATAATGGTCTCCAACTTGAAGACTAATAAGAAAACAGGAGCCTCGTGAAAAAAGGGCAGGGGTGGAGCAGGGAGGCAGGGGTCTTGGCCCCTTAAAAAAATAACGATTATTAATCATAAATAAAAATGTTGAAATATTATATTTAGATCAAAGTTGAAATTCTGAAACTATAATTTAACCCCTTCATAAAAAAATTAGACTTCGCCCCATAAAAAAAGGTGATAACGAGTCTGGTTTTTTCAACAGGAAGGAGGCTACCCCACCTAGATATATTCAGTTTACACTACAAGAACAAAAAAAAAAAAACATGCATATGGAATTGCCGACACTTAGATTGCTGGCTGTTGGTGGAAGTCGAATTTGACCGATTTCCAACCTGAAGTGAAGGTGAAAATGGACTTTACCGACATTTAGCCAATGGCATCGATGAACCGATCCTACATTGACATGTCCGGACTACACGTCGGTGTTCATTTTTATCGACAGCCAATTTTCGGCCATCGCTAAAAATAATGATTTCAGTGACATCTAAGTCTCCTCGCGTGGACGAAGATATTTATCGGGAAAAGATTACTGATGTTTGTTTGACTTTGGCCGACACGTTCCCACATGTCAGTAAAAGTTTTATCGACTTTTAAGTCTGCCCAAACCCTTCTTCCTCTTTTCTTCTTCCTTTTTTCCTTTCTTCTTCATCTTCACCTTCTTCCCATCGGCGATTAGGACAGGTTTTGGTGCATATACCATTTTTCCTTTGAATTTTGGGCATCCAGGTAACTTTTGTTAGACTCTTGAACATTTATATATGTTAATTATCAATAGTGAATGAGTTTAGGGTATATTATTGTTTTAGGGCATGTATATGAAATTTTCTGGCTAGTTTTCATTTTTTTGGTAGGGTTTACTCGTGAAACTTTCTAGTTACCTTTGTTGCACACAGTACTCTCCAATTAATGAATTAATTACATAAAATTTCTTCACATGCACAAAATCCCTACATTTTCTCCTCGTTAGATTATGGCGCTTGCCGGCTAGATGCTGGCGATATACTTTGCACATTTCTAGTTCATCTACACATGAACCTAGTGACAAAAAACTACAGTGATTGGAGGATCTTTTAATGTGTCGTTTTTTTATATTTGAATGTTTTCAGGTCTTAGCCTTTTGCCGATCACCAAATATTTGATGAATTGTTTAATGGACTTAGGACTTGGAATCTTCTCAAACTACTTTAACCGTAGCTTCTTTTAAATGTCTTGTAGCTTGTTTCATCATTGCATGGTGCATTAGATAATTTCTTGATGTTATTTGAGCTAGGAATAACATGATGTTTGCATTGCATATTTGTTCAAGACATCACGATATGATGTTCATTGAAAAACATACGATGATAAAAATGTAATGTTTGGGTACTTATTGGTGATATTGCATGACAAGTTACCTGACGAGTTTTAATTTGCATGAATAAGAATTCAAACAGTTAAAATATAGCATTTTTAATATGACAGGTTGACCATATTGATGTTGATTGTGCATGTTTTGAATAATCCAAGTTGGATTACGAGAAGAAGAGACAGTTTGAAATATGTAACTAGTGTGAAATAATTCTTTGACTTTGCTATCATACATAACACAATAGTCAATGAAAAAATAAAGTGTCCTTGTTTCTTTATTCCTGACTATTTTAACATGTTTTCTTAATGTTCATTGTAGGCATGCCGACGCAGCCCAACTTCAAACGATTTGAACCTCAAGTGATGACATTTTGGGGTGCAATTTTTTGCTGTTTGGTTTTAGGTTACAACAACATGGATATCTAAATAACCTCCTTTAATACATCCTTGTAACTTCAAACTTTGGTTTTATATACATTTTTTTTAGTTATGGACATGTCACTCCTTCAATGGCTTATTGTAAGCAAATTTTTGTTTACATATATATTTCTAATTTCCGGAACTTGTTTCAATCCTTAGTTGAAAAATAAAATTACAATTCTTTACCAACACATGGTAGTGCATCAATAGTATGAACATTGGTCATAGTTTATCAATATTTGGACAAATGTCGGTAGAACTCTGACCGACATCCAATTGATTGTCAGTCGAATGTCAGTGAGGATTATTACCGACTTTTATATGTTCGTTGCTAATACTATTGCCCGCATCCGACATACATCGGCAATAATATATTCAGCCATGTTCAGCACGTGTTGGTGAACCTAATCTATACCAACATGTCCACCGGAAATATCATTGATAGTTTTCACTGACCCGTAGAAAACATCAGTAAATGTTTTCTTTTTTACGCAACATTTTTACCAATATTTTCTAGCTATGCTTATTTTTCGTAGTGTTAGAATTCAGCTGGACAAATTCTTTCTTTTTCGAACCAATTCATTCTCAAATTGTTGGCTTCTGTACTTCAAGTCAAATATAGGCCATTGGAAAGACTTGGGGATGCCATGAAGTCATGAAGCCATGGAAGGTAGAGTGGATAAAGCCAAGAAGCCATGAGTGGTTGTTCCACCAACTCTATTCTCTCAAATAAATTAGTCGGCATTTCATGACAACATTTAGTATGAAACATAAAATTTCCAGCCTTCTTGTTGAAAACAACAAATATGAGCTTTTAAAATATGCATATAACTCTCAATTTTGAATCAATTGCAAAGTACTTTTTGCAGGATATCTTTCATTTTACATCAGTGGCAGAGCCAGAGATTTTTAGGCTGAAGAGCACTATTTCAAAAATTGTCATTTTTTAGGGGTATAAGCATATATAAGTAAGCAAATGGTGGAGAACATTCATATGAAATAAAAGAAGCTTGTGGGGGTTGCTTGACTACATGTAGCTTGACTATTGTTTTAGATCTACGTTTTTTTCAGACATTTATAGGTCTGAGGTCATTCCCAACTCTACTCTCTCAAATAAAGAGCAAGTTTAAACTAAAAATTTTTAAATACTAAGGCTTGCACTTTGGAAAGTACATTTTCTAGTACTAAATATAAGTGGCATATTCCGATGTGAATATCTGTATTAAAACTAAAATTTCTATTCTAGTTAATACTTCAAGAGACGAGTTTTTTTCACTTATACATGTAACTCCCAATTTTGAATCAATTGCGAGTAATTCTTTCACTATCGACCATTCCACATTCCAGTTTTTAGATAATAATAAATATAAAGAATCTTTCCACCAACCGTACCCTTGAAAATAAACCACAAATTTAAATTAGAAACGTTTAAATACTAAGGATTACACTTTGGAAAGTATAATTGATAGAATTAAATTTAGGTGCCATACTAAATATAAAATTCCCATCTTTGTTATTCAACATATCAAGGGACAACTTATTTACTTGCACATATTACCTAGCAAAGGCAGAGCTAGAAATTTTTTGTTAGGGGAGACATAGTTTCAAAATTCTAATAGAGACCAAAATATATTTTTTCAAATTTTTATATAGTTTAATCTAAAATTTATAAGTATTGTTTTTTTAAATCTGAAAGAAGGGGAGGGGGGACCCTGCCGGCCGCCCTTCAAATCATGCACAAGCCCAAGTTTGGAAAACTTAGGTACAAATACTCGAACTTTGGAATGTAAAGTTTGTAGTGCAAAATGACAATGTCAGCAATAATATTTAAGCCAAAAATTGCCATCTTTATCCTCACTACCTCGAGACATGAGCTTTTTTACTTAATAGTACTAGTATTGCCTAGAATGTTATTTTCAGGTATCTTTCTTGCTCACAGATATTTGTCTTTAAATTTGAGTGTCGAACGCAAATCCTCGTGTCCTGTTGAGCTTGCTAAGGGTGACCTCAAGTTTTATGCTTCACATACCTGCGAATGTATGGAAGATAATGATGCACTTCGAAAACTTTTTTTTGTTGAAGAATTTTATGTTATGTGATATCTTGTCTATGCATTTTGTTTGATGTGCGCTTTTTTTGTGATTTTAGATATTTACTTTCTTCTCATTAGATTTGAGTATATGTCTTGCTTACATCATGATTTTTGTGTAACTAGAAACATTACATATATTCATGTACAAATCAATTGAATAACATCCTAAAAACCCAACATAATGTTTTTCTGATTTATTGCAAACTCATTTGCATATCAAACAAATTTATTCAATAAAGTTCATTTTTCTTGAATCTAATTGTGTTTATCTTTCCAAGAACAGTGCGTTCATTTTCTGCTTGTTTTAATAAGAACATATTTAAAAATGTTAAATTTACAGTAATTTTGCTTACCACTTATTATCTTCAAAAAATATTGTCATAAAAAAACATGAAATCAAATCTGAATATTGGTCTCTTCATCAATTTTCGACAATCTTAAACTTCTGGTCAGAAAGTTAGAAAATAAAAAACTATTTTTCTTTCTACAGATGGTCATAACACACATGGACCAACAATTTCATGAAACTGTTTACAGATTTATTGCACCCATCAGTCTCCACCCCAAGCTATTGCACCAACCCTCTTGAAGATGCGAACAAAATCCCAGATTTATTGCTTTATGCATAGAAGCTCATTTTAAGAATGTGCGTGGTTAGAGAGGGATGAGAAGCTCCCGTTTCACTTCATCGAGGGAACATAGGCATGATATAAGAAAGCTAAAAAAAAAAAGAAATAATAGATAAATTTTGATTAAATTAGGTGGACGGTTCGAGTTAGAAGCGTAAGTTATAAAGATGAGGTAAAATACGTGGGAACAGAGAACGCCATCCATCACAACATCGCTTTCTCTCTCTTTATTTAGTTGGCAAGAGTAAGAGAATTTGAGAGAATTGCACAAGTATGGACATCAGCCCCCTTTTTCATTTTAAATTGCTCTTCTAATTTGGACACCAACAACAACAAGAAGACTGAAAAATATTACATCAAAATAAATTATGAAGTTTCTGAAAAAGAACCCACAACGCCTACCCGGTAATCATTCCCTCACTGACGTTCAGTTATAAGTGTCAGTAAAAATAATGTGCGCTGACATGATTTTTTTTTTTCCACGCGTCAGTAAATACCTTTTTCTTTTGGTGAGATGTGAAGCGTGGGAAATGGGTCCAAGTTAGAAAAGCAAACTAATACAGAAAAGGACGCTGACATCCATAGTTGTGCAGTTTTCTCAATTTTTTTTTACTCTTCCCAACTAAATAAAGAGACAGAAAGCGATGTAGTTATGGGTGGTGTTTTTTGTTCTCATTTTATCTCATTTTAGTAACTTGCATTTCTAACTCAAACCGTCCTTCTAATTTAATCAAAGTATACCCTTTATTTCTTGTGCATTCTTATATCATGACCATGTCATTCTCTCGATGGAGTGAAGCGACAGCCTCTCAGCCATTTCTCCAACCTCACATATTCTTAAATTGTGCTCCTAGTGGCAGAGTCAACCATGGGTAGCATTGTTGACAGATTTGATTGGGATCGGATGTACCGTTAACGGTATTTACTTTTTTGGATATTCACATATTCGAATTCAAATGTGAATAAAGAAAAGTCATTTTCGATTCGAATCTGATTTTTATATTCATATTTGAATCCGAATCCAAATTTTGAACTGTATTTGGCAGTTATCAAAATATAAAAACATTAAATATAGGATATTTGTTTAAAAGTAAATCCGATTTGAATCTGTATCCGAATCCAATTGGATATTTAGATATACTCGAATTTAAATGCGATTGGATGCCATTTCTTAAATCTGAATCCAATCAGATTGCTTAATTGCTTAATCAGACATTTTTTTCCATATCCAATCAGATCACATATGTTGACATCTACTGTGGGTGATTAACTCACACAAGTCTATGGAAATAGCTTTATTTATGCATTAAGATTTGTCACCGACCTTTATATATTCATTGCTAATACTAATGTCGAAGTCTGGCATACATCGGTAATAATATATTCAGCTATGTTCAGCACGCGTTGGTGAACCTAATCTATACCAACATGTGCACCGGAAATATCAATGATAGTTTTCACTGACATCCATAGTAACCATCAGTAAAAGTTTTTATCGAGGCAACATTTTTGCCGATATTTTTAAGCTATGCTTATTTTTTGTACTGTTAGAACAAGTTTTGTTCAGCTGGACAATTTCTTTTTTACTGCAACCAATTCATTCTCAAATTGTTGCTTGTGTACTTCAAGTCAAATATAGGCCATGCGACCATCTTACATTTCAATTCAGCTCTATTATAAAATGGAAAGACTTGGGGTTGCCATAAAGTCATGAAGCCATGCAAGGTAGAGTGGATGAAGCCATGAGTGGTTGTTCCATCAACTCAACTTAGGGGTGGGCATCGGGCCCGGCCGGGCCCACCCGGCTCGCTAAGACCCGGCCTGGGTCGGCCCGTCGGGCCTGAAGCCCGGGACTGGGTCCGCCCGTCAGGCTTGAAGCCCGGGCCCGGGCCCAGCCCGATATATTGTCGAGCCGGGTAACGGGCCTGGCCACCAAAAATCAGGCTCGGCTCGACCCGCTGCTCGAATGCGAAGAGGGAGAGGGAAGGGGGACAGAGAGGAGGAGGGAGACGGGAAGGGAGAGGGGGAGAAGAGAGGGAGAGGAGGAGGGAGAGGGAGGCGGGAAGGGAGAGCGGAGAGGGAGACGGGAAGNAAGGAGAGGGAGACGGGAAGGGAGAGGAGGAGGAAGGAGGGGGACAGGAGGAGGGGGAGCGGACTGCCGAGAGGGAGCCAGAGGACAGAATGAGGGGGAGCCCGGGAGTCGGGGCAGAGCAGAACTATCGGGCCCGGGCCCGGCCCGCTAACAACCAGGCCGACCCGGCGGCGGCTCGGCCCGACGCTCAGACTCTACTCTCTCAAATAAATTAGTCGGTATTTGATGTCAACATTTAGTATGAAACCTACAAATTTTCATCCTCTTTATCGGAAACATCAAATGACGAACTTTTTTACTTATTTATATAACTCTCAATTTTGAATCAATTGCAAGTACTTTTTGCACGATATCTTCAGTTTTACATCAGTGGCGAAGCCTAAAAGTTTTTGGCTGGGGAACTTCTAATCACCTCAAAAATTTTAAAAATTCTATATTTAGCATTTCTCAAATATTTTGTGACAACTTTATAAAAACCTTCAAGGATTTTTGGCTTCAAACACTTCACTTTTTCTTAATTATAGTCAATTTCTTCTTTTATTTGACTATCAATAATATTTGAGACTTATTCTTCATACTATAGAGACAAAGCCCAATCTCAATTTAGACTTATTCTATAATTCAAACTCAAATCCGGTTTGAAAACTCATATTGAAACCTAAAACAAATCCTAAGATATAAATCTAGGTCAAAATCCTAGCCCTAGATCCAAATCTAGATTCAAAGCCCAGCCCTAGAACCAAATATTAGCCCTAGATACGAAATAGATCCCTTAGATTCAAACCACAAACAAAATAGATCCGTATCCTAATCCAAATTCTAAAACTGGATCCACAACAAAACTAGATATAGAACCTAATCCAAATCTCAATTTTGGACTCATTTGTTCCCAACTTGTGCCTTCATATCAATTCAGACCCAAGAGGGACTCAAGGTCCAAAGTCTAGATCCATATTCTTATTTAGTTCCAAATTCCTGATCTAGATCCAATTTAGATCCAAATAGAGGTTTATAACTTAATCCACATTTAAATATGAGATTCATAACCAAATATGAGCTTTGGATCAAAATTTGAGATCGAAATCCAAATATATTATTTTTGATCCATTTTAAGCTTTTGATCCAGATCCAGCCCCTAATCTGAGAGCTAGATCTATTTTGAGATCCAAATACAAGTCACGGATCATTCTCAGTCCAAGTCTCAAGATATTATGATCATTTTCCGAATACCAATAATTTTGAGGTCAAGATTCCCAAAATACCCTTGAGTATATGAGAATGTCATTGAATGCCCTAATTTTTCTAGAAATATCCTTTCATTTAAAAAAAAAAAACTACAATGCCCTTGAGTCTTCTTCCTCTATAAAAATCTGCTCATTTCTCTCATTTAACATGGGAAATCAATCGTCTTTTCAAGGCCTTAAATTAACCCGCTCCTTTTTTAATTTCTCATCTTTATTTCTCTTTTTTGTTACTCTTGTCATTTATCTCTCATTTAATTCTTTCTCTTTCAAATATCTCTTTTTCTCTCCCTCTTTTACCATTATTTCTCTCTATGCATTTTCATTCTTTTCTTTCTCCCTTCTAATTTTTCTCTACACCAATTTTTGCTCTCTATCTTTTCATTTATCTATCTAATTTTACATTTTGATGGCTTGATTTTATGTGGATGGGTATTAGTTCTGAAGATTTGGGGTAGGTCATTTTTTTATTTTCATCATTTTGAAGTTGAGACATGTCCAATCGAGGAAACACCCAAACACTATTGATGTACCTGTTAATTTTCATTGAGCATGTCATTTTCGATTTTCAAATAGCAAATCATTCTTTTTATTTTTCTTAATCAATTTTCTAGTCATTCATTAGCCCACCTATATTTTCCATACACCCTTGAGTAACTCGTTAGATGAACCATTATCAATTTGTATCAACATTTTCCTTTTTGTTGCTCCATAAATATATGTTATAGTAGGAATGGTTTATTTTTATTATGCATATAAAATTATGTAATCATGCATACACAATCACTTATGAGAATCACGAATTTTCACAAGCACATCTCTAAGAAGCTTAAGTAAGACAAAGTCAAGCCCTAATAAGGTGATAATCTAATTACGGCAAAATCTTGAAATTTATTTAAGATTGAAGGGAACCATTTTACAAATTATAATAATTTCTTGGTTCAAATTTCAAATCTTTACAGTTTTCAACATATTATTTGGATATTTGCAATATTCCAAAATCTTTCTCTTTGGCCATATGATGAACAAGAACTATGGTCATCATCTACCTATTTTGATATCTTATTTTCAAACAAAACTTGTTTTTACAAAGCATGATAAGTGGAAACCATATTTTGTAAAATAAGTAATTTACAGGTATGTTCCCAACCATATTCTCTTAAACAAGTTGAAAATTTCAATTTTCAAAACTATCTTCAAATACAAGTTATTTTCTAGTTGAGTTCTAATGACAATATTTGAAGAACTCAAATGATCTTACAAGTGTCTTTTATAAACAATTTGTTTCTTATACTATTTGGCTATTCCAACAATTCAATCTCAAGTTTCTAAAGTTACTAATTGTTAAGAGTTTGTTAACTCTTAAAATCATCGTTCTAGACGTGAGGGCATTTTTTTCTTAAAACCAAATCATATCTAATCATTTCAAAAATTTGTCTCAATATATTTAGATTTAGCACATAACACTTCAAATATCGGAATGTGCAAAGTAAGAGGTTAGTTCTTGATCGGTTACCCCTAATAAAGGCGTTGGGAATGGCTGGACCTCGTATCAACAAGTGAGTTCTTTCTCTCTCATTATGAAAATATATTTTTTTTTGAAGCACTACAAAGACCAAAATATATTTTGGAGGATACAAACAAATCACTATTTCACAAATTCTCATTTTTTAAAGGATTCAAGCATGTATAAGTGAGCAAATGGTGGAGAACATCCGTATGAAATAAAAGAAGCTTGCAGGGGCTGAAGTACCCAACTACCCATGCCAGCCTACATGTAGCTTGACTATTGTTTTATATCTAAGTTTTTTTAGACATTGATAGATCTGAGGGCCCATTCTCAACTCTACTATCTCCAATGAAGAGCAAGTTTAACATAAACTTTTTAAATACTAAGGCTTGCACTTTGGAAAGTACATTTTCTAGTACTAAATTTAAGTGGCATATTCCGATGTGAATATTTGTATTAAACCTAAAATTTCCATTCTTGTAAATACATCAAGAGACTAGTTTTTTTTTAATCAATTGCTTCTATATTCATGTTTAGATTACGATAAATATATAAAATCTTTCCACCAACCCTACCCTTAAAAATAAAGCACAACTTTAAATTAGAAAAGTTAAAATACTAAGGCTCACACTTTGGAAAGTACAATTCATAGAATTAAACTTAGGTGGCATCTAATGTTAACAGTAATACTAGACATAAAAATTCCCATCTTTGTTGTTAAATATATCAAGAGACAGCTTGTTTACTTGTACATATTACCAAGCAAAGGCGGAGCTAGAAAATTTTTGTTGCCGGACACAAACTATAGTTTCAAAATTCTAATAGAAACAAAAATATAATTTTTCAATTTTTCATATAGTTTAAACTGAAATTTATAAGTATTTTTTTTTTTAAATCTGAGGGGAGGGGGACCCTGCCGGCCACCCTTGGATATGAGGACTCCTTTTACCAACTTTATTTTTTCGAATAATGCACAAGCCTAAGTTAGGAAAACTTAAATACAAATACTTGAACTTTGGAATGTAAAGTTGGTAGTGCTAAATGACAATGTCAGCAATAATAATAATTAGGTCTAAAATTGCCATCTTTATCCTCACTACATTGAGACCTGAGCTTTCTTACTTAATAGTACTATAGTATTGCCTAGAATGTTATTTTCAGGCACCTTTCTTGCTCACAGATATTTTTCTTTAAATTTGAGTGTTGAAGGACAAATCCTTGCGCCCTCTTGAGCTTGCTAAGGGTGACCTCAAGTTTTATGTTTCACATACCTGTGAATGTATAGAAGATGATGATGCAGTTAGAAAACTTTTTTTTCTTGAAGATGTTATGTGATATCTGGTTTATGCCTTTTGTTTGTTATGTGCTTCTTTTTTGTGATTTTAGTTATTTACTTTCTTGGTAATGATTCGAGTATATATCCTGCTCACATCATGATTTCTGTGTAATTAACATGAATTTATTTGAAAGAAACATTACATATATTTATGTACAAATCAATTGTATAACATCCTAAAAATCCACCATAATGTTTTTCTCATTTATTGCAAACTCATTTGCATTTCAAACAAATTTATTCAGTTGAGAAGGTGCATATCTTCGTATAACTGGAAAAGAATCTCTAAAGAAAAGAACCTCTAAAGATGAAATCATTGCTTGAAAATTACTTGAATAAACAAATGGTCGCATTTTCTATGATTCAAGTTTGGCGTGTAAGTTACTTCTTGCCGTTCAGAAGCTGCTGTTTCTCCATTAAATCTCCAATACATGGCATTAAAGTATGTGCATCGATATTATGCGGAGGGCCATCTACTATTCACAAGAGTGGAAGGTTACAATGGATTCTAACGTTAGGTGATAATAAACTTATTAGTATAAAATGCATCTTAGTGGGATGTTATTATAAATATGTATGTGTTTTTTTACAATAAGGCCCCTATAGAGTCTGGTCGCCACTTGGTCATAAGCGATTGGATGACCCTCTTGCATCAATACTTTGCCAATAGCAAAGTCAGAAGCATCAGTGTGGCCGTCAAAAAGGCTTCAAGTGGTCGAACAATCCTTCAAAAGCATCTTGAGCAGATTACGTCCAAGCTCAGGCCGTGTTCTTCTTGAGCAAGTGAGTGAGGGTACAACAATCAAAGAATACCCCACGATGAACCCTTTGCAGTAGTTGGTCGTAGCCATGCCGCCAGGACCAAGTGGCGACCAGAATCTAAGGGCGCCTCATTGTTAAAAAAACACATACATATCTATAGTAATATCTCACTAAGATGCATTTTATACTAATAAAAGTTTATTATCACCTAACGTTAGAATTCTCAGTTTTGTGGGGTGGATGAGATCATATCCATCGTAACCTTTCACTCATGTGAATAGTGCATGGCCCTCTCATAATATCGATGCACATACTTTGATGCAATGGCAGAGACATTTTGTGGCTGGAGTGGGCAATTGCCCACACCAGACCCTTAAATTTACATTATTTATATATAAAAACATCATTAATCTTTAATTTTTTACGTATAAGTGCCCCTAACAAGAAATTTCTGGCTTTGATGCCATGTGAGATTTAGTAGAGAAAAAAGCAGCTTTCGAAAGGCAAGGAATAACTTACACGCCAAACGTGAATCATAAAAAATGCGACCATTTGTTTATTCAAGTAATGCTCAAGCAATGATTTCATCTTTAGAGGTTCTTTTCTTTAGAGATTCTTTCCCAGTTATACGAAGATATGCGCCTTCTTTATAGAAACATAAGTTACTAAAATGAGATGAAATACGTGAGAACAGAGAACGCCATCCATAACGACATCGCTTTCTCTCGCTTTATTCAGTTGGGAAGAGTAAGAGAATTTGAGAAAACTGCACAACTATGGATGTCAGCCCCCGTTCCCATTTTAATTTGCTGTTCTAATCCCCTCACTGACGTTAAGAGATAGAGGTCAGTAAAAATGAATATTTCCTGACATGATTTTTTTTTTCCACGCGTCAATAAATACCTTTTTCTTTTGGTGAGGAGTGAAGCGTGGAAAATGGGTCCAAGTTAGAAAAGCAAATTAATACAGAAAAGGAGGCTGACATCCATAGTTGTGCAGTTTTCTCAAATTTTCTTACTCTTCCCAACTAAATAAAGCGAGAGAAATCGATGTAGTTATGGGTGGTGTTCTTTGTTCTCATTTTATCTCATTTTAGTAACTTGCATTTCCAACTCAAACCGTCCTTCTAATTTAATCAAAGTATACAATTTCTTGTGCATCCATATTTCATGTCTTATGTTATTCTCTCGAAGGAGTGAAGGGGAAGCCTCTCAGACCTTTCTCCAACCACACATTCTTAAAATGTGCTCCTATGTACGGCGGCATAGTCAACCACGGGTAAGGATGTTAACATAGATTTATCCTTAACCATATTTATCCTTTTGGACATTCACATATTCATATTCGAATACTAATAAAGAAACGTCATTTCCGATCCGAATCTGATACTACATTCATATCTGAATCCAAATCTGAATTTTGAACCAAATTTTACCGATTATCAAAATAAGAACATTAAATATGGGATATTGTCTAAAAGTAAATCCAATCCGAATCTGTATCTGAATCCAATCAGATATTTAGATGTATCCGAATCTGAATCCAATTGGATGTCATTTCTTAAATCTGAACGCAGTCCGATTTTTTAATCAGATATTTTTTCCATATCCAATTTTTTTTTGACTCGGTGTCACAATCATGCTATTTAAGCAGCATGAACATAACATTCTCAATGAAATGAAAGGTTGTTGAGGACAGGGTCCTTACCATTAATTTATTGCAACAAAATATTTATGTAAAGATGCAAAGGACAGCGGGAGGATTAACTAGAGCTGAGTGTACTGCTGCTTAGACTGAGTTTGAGAATTGCATTTAGAGTTTGTAGTAGTTTAGGGTGAGCGGAGTTTGGCTTGCCGCTTGAAGAGGGTCAAAGCCTCCTCCCAAGCCCTCATACCTGCTGAGGAAGATATAGAGGGAAGCAGAAAGTTACATCTCATAGATCGGCAGAGGTTAGGTTTGCCATCGGATGAGGGTGGTATGGTAGGCCTTTTAGATTTGATGATGTTCAATAAGGCTTAATTGATATTTTTGGCCTTCAAAGTTTATATTGGAATGGTAAACTGGGGATGGAGGATTATATCCAGTCTGGTTTCAGGAGCAGATTGCTGTTTGTATAAAAAATAGAGGAATCGTTGTGTTTCTCATATGATGGGTGAGTTAGCTAATGAAGCATTGGTTAGTCTACAATCACCACTTGTAGGTAGGAGACTTTTTCATCTTTAACAGATGATTCCGTCATGTGGGGAGATTTGATGTCAAGAAGTTGAAGATGGACATTTATCATTTAATTCGGCCATGAGCCTGTAGTCTTCCAAGTTTAGCAGCCATTTGGGATAATGGGACTATACCTAGAGCTAATTAGAGTCTTTATTTAGTTCTAAAAGAAATAATTTTTACATTGAATAGGTTGAAAAAATATAAATTTTTTTATAGCTTCAATAGGTGTCCATTATGCCTTATTAAGGAGGATGCGATCTCATTTGTTTGTGGACTGCAAATTTGTAAACAATTATGGAATCACTAGAAGAAAGACTTTGTTATAAATGTTTTTCCCAAAAAGAATGCTTAAGAAGACAAAAACAAGCCAAAAACAACGGTTAATGCTGACACAAACACTTTCAAACTTCAAGCATGCATATATCCAATAATTATGCAGCCATTGGCAGCCTTTAGCATCAATAAAACAATCAAAACAAGCTGATTTCATAAGAGGGATTGCATAAGACTGCTGAAAAACGGAATCACTCGGCTACGAGTACAAAATCATGTTTCAAACACCAATATTGCAGTAATATACATCAAGATATATGCTAGACAACGCAGAAAATAAGAGACGCCAATTTACGCAGAAAAACTCCCATAATGGGGTAAAAACCCATGGGCAAGAGAGACTTTCTATATATCAAAAGAGGAGCAAAATACACCAGCAGCAAAAAAAAACCCAATAAAGACTCCCTTCATTTTTTCTTTCTTCTTTGTCATTCATCTCTCTTCTTGGCATGCCAATCAACCTACGCAACCTTGTTGTGATTTCTCCTTCTTCTCTTCCTTGCCTTCCTATTCTCCTTCTCCTCTTGCTGTGTGTAGCCACAAGAGTTCTCTCCTTTTCTTTTTTCCCCAAAAGAAAACCACAAGAGAGAGAGAGGGACGTGAGAGAGATGGGGCACCATTGGGTGCCCTCACCTTTTCCTCCACCCGTTCACTTAAGTAACGGGTCGGGTCAGGTCCTCACTTGAGGCTATACCCGACTTAACAAACTTCCCCTCCAGCCTCAAGAGAGAGATCATAGCAGCAAAATTAACAAAATTAATACACAGCCTTAAAGACAGTAATCCCAACTAAGTCTCTACACTTGTAATGTTTCTTTATAGGTAGAGTCTTCGTCATCATATTTGCAGCATTCTTTTTTGTATGTATCTTCTCTAACTGAATCAATTTTTTTTTCAAGCATATCACAGATCGAATGATATTTGACATCAATGTGGTTGGTCCTTGAATGAAATGTTGAATTATTCACCAAGTGTATAGCACTTTGGCTATCACTATGCAACACATAAGTCTTCTGACTAAGACCTATATCATGAAGAAAACTCTTCATCCACAACAACTCAATATATTATGCCTATGTAGTGGAAAAAGTAACACACTTCTGCAATCTGAACTGTCATGATACTGCTCCCCCTGCAAAAGTAAAGATATAACCAGAAAGAGACTTTACAGAGTTTAAGTCACCTGCCATGTCTGCATCAACAAATCCTTGTATCTCTGGATTAGATTCACCAAAACACAAAGAGTAATTGGAAGTATGTTTAAGATACCTTAGGATCCACTTCACTGCTATCCAATGCTCTTTGCCTGAATTTGACTAGAACCTGCTAACTACACCAACTGCATAAGCCAAATTTGGGCATGTGCAAACCATAGCATACTTCAGACTTCCTACTGCGGAGGAATATGGTACCTTCTCCATTCTTTCGTTCTCATATGCTCATGATGGACATTGCTCATTTCTCAATTAAAATGTGCTGCTAAAGGTGCACTTACTGTTTTGGCATTTTTCATGCTGAACTTGCTAAGCACATTCTCAATGTATTTCTCTTGTGATAACCACAACTCCTTGGCCTTCTTATCACAAACAATCCTCATGCCTAACAATTAATGTGCTGGGCCCAAGTCTTTCATATCAAAGAACTTGTCCATGTCCTTCTTCAATTGGCTAATCAATTGACAGTCTTGTCCAACAGTAAGCACGTCATCTACATATAACAACAAAATAATGAAGTGACCTGATGAAAACTCTCTTATGTAGACACAAAGATCTACGGCTGACCTGTGATACTTTTGATTTATCATAAATGCATCAAATTTCTTGTATCTGGCCTAGGTGCTTGTTTAAGTTCATACAAGCTCTTCTTTAACTTACAAACCATGAGTTTCTTCCTGGCAACTACAAAACCTTCTGTTATGTCATGTAAATTGTAAATTTTTTCTTCCAGATCTCCATGATGAAAGCAGTTTTTACATCTAACTGTTCCAACTTCAAGTTTAGACATGCCACCAAAACCAAGTATGAACCTAATGCATGACATTTTAACCACAAGAGAAAAAAGTTCATCAAAATCAATACATCTTTCTTGCTTAAAACCTTTCACCACTAACTAAGCTTTGTATCTCAACTTTCCTTGACCTTCATTTTTAAGCTTGTAGACCCACTTGTTCTGCAACACTTTCTTACCATTTAGCAGCTCTACCAAATCAAAAGTGTGATTCTTATATAAAGAATTAATCTCTTCCTGCATAGCTTTAATCCATTTATCTTTATGCACCTCTGCATAGGATTCTGGCTCTCTACTATCTGTAAACATAATATATTCATCAGTAAAATATCTAGTAGATGGTATATATATTCTTTTACCAATTCCCAATTGCTCCTCAATTGGTTCTAATTGAGGAGGAAGCTCCCCCTCCAACTCATGCTGATGATTAGTTTGAGTCTCTATAGGACTATCATCTGTATACTGCTCCTCTTCCTCTATATTTTCATCAATCTCACCATAGTCAGATGAAAATTCTTCAGGTCCTGCACAAGTTGGCTCATGAACACCACTAGCATTCACGCATGACTAGTTGTCAACCATGATTGATCCTCTCTGAAGACAACATCACAACTCCTGTAGATTTTGTTATTTTTTCGATCTCATAACCTCTAACCAAATTCATCATCTGCATAACCAAGAAATATTAAAGGAATAGATGTATCATCTAGTTTGGTTCTATGTTTTTTAGGTACATGCATGAAAACTTTTCAACCAAAAACTTTGATGTGATCATACTTAACCTCTTCACCTGACCAAACTCTTTATGGAATATCTCCATCTAGAGGTACTGAAGGAGATCTGTTCATCAAATAAACTGCAGTACGCATTGCCTCTCTCCAAAAATATTTGGGCAATTTAGAGCTAGATAGCAAACTTCTTATTCTCTCAATTATAGCTTTGTTCATCCTTTCTGCAACTCCATTATGCTATGGAGTATAAGAAACTGTCTTTTCATGTCTAATACCATGCTTTAGACAATATTCTCGTAAACAAGATGCTATGTACTCACCACCTTTATCTGTACGCAGTCTCTTCATCTTCTTACCAATCTCGCACTCAACTGTTGCATGAAAAGTCATGAAGATACTACTTCAATTTTGCTTTTCATTGTAAAGACCCAACCTTCCTAGATGCATCTTCAATAGATGTAACAAAATGTGATGTTCCACCTTTAGTTGTCACATTTATAGGTCCACACTCATCAGAATAAACTAAATCTAATACATCTGTTATCACCCCAAATTTTTCAAAAATGAGGCTATTAAAATTTTCGGTTTATTATTTTTAAAATGAATTTTAAATCCAAGTTTAGATCCAAATCTAGCATTTCAAACTCAAAATCCAATTATCAAATTCAAATTAGATCCAAAATCCAACTTTCAAATCCAAATTAGAACAAGACCCATTTGCCCATCCTTTTG
>JAANDH010000999.1:2225-82099 GCA_011799765.1 Nymphaea thermarum
CAAAGAGTTATCCTTGAACCAAGTGGTATACTTTCCAACCTTCTGTACGGGCTCGGGCTCCAAGATGAGATGTTCCTTGTCATGAGCAATCAATGTTCGTTTTACTTGCATTGCCCACATTTCATAATTGCCCCCATTCATTTTGCTGATAATACTGGAAAAAGGGGAACTCTTCATCTCTCCCGACGAAACAAAGGAATAGGTATTAGCTTCACTGCTAATTTCAGACATCTCTTAATTCACAAGGAGGAAACCGAGCCACGGAATAAGAAGCGCTGGAATATACAATCACATGTATATAAAAGAAAACTACTGCATGATCATTAAGATGAGATCACAAAGAAGCAATCAAACGAGGCTGCTGTGTAAAGAAGATAGAACCAGATGACGCTGCGCAGGAAGGCAGAAACGGACGCTGCAGGAGGCAGAGTTAGCGCTGTGTGAGCAGACAGGCAATCAAGGGAACTCAGGCGACGGACTGGCAGCAGGGAGCTCAGGCGACGGACAGGCAGCAGAGAGCTCAGGCGACTTTCTGGCGGCAGGGAGCTCAGGCGACGGACAGGGGCAGAGAGCTCAGGCGACGTACTGGCGGCAGGGAGCTCAGGCGATGAATGGCAGAGTGCTCTAGCGGAGGACGACGGAGAGGACGACGCTGAAAGGCGGCGCTGAAGGGCGACGCTGAAAAGAAGGTGACTGGCGGCGCTGAAGGGCTGCGCTGAAAAGAAGGAGACAGGCGGCCGAGAGCTCAACAGGTAGGCAGGCGGTGAGCAAAGGGCGACGACGGTGAGCAGTCGACGGGTAGAGATGGAAAGCAGAGACGGCAGCTGACGATGAGCGGAAGAAAGGCACGGGCGACGGATGATGGGTGAAGAGCACGGGCGACGGGCGACGAGCTCAGGCGATGGACGACGAGCACGGGCGACGGGTGATGGGCGACAGAAAGCAGACGGACGGTGAGTAGGGGCGACGACGGGCGGTGAGTAGGGGCGACGACGGGCGGACGCTTGGACGGCGGCAGCTGACGCCGATTAGGCGGCGGCTGTCGCCGCTCAGGCGGCGACGACGCGCTGAGAAAGAGGAGACGGCTGGAGCTCTGATACCATGTCAAAATTGAGAGAGAGAAAACTTTATTTTCATTAAAGAAGCCCTAACTCCTCTTTATATAGAATAGAGGAGAGGGAGAAGTTACACGCAAGTCATTAAAAACAACCCTTATTACATAAGTACCCTAACACTCAATATAAACATGTCTTAACACTTTCCAATAACTGCAGGATTCCATTCTTTTACATGTACCTGCTCACCTCAACTTCCATGGTTTCTGAAACTTGAAAATACTGGTTGTATACACTTGTGTGCTTGGAAAGTCTTGCTGATCAGTATCAAAAAACATGCTTCAACAACTTGGCTACCACCCTTCCAACATTCACGACATGACCATTTCCAGTTTGGAGTCCATAGTCACTATATCAATCTCGGTAATCTATTGACCAGTTTTTCCTGGGATTTGTTTCTCCAGAAATTGGATTTTCTGGAGAACGTGACAGTGAACCAATCCAAATTAATAAAATCAAGCGGCTCACAATATGTGTTATTCTTTCAGAAAAGTTGAAAACAACTAGCACTTTGAACTTATGAGTGTATTTGCAAGGTTAGACAGAGCATCTCAAAGTTCACGTTTCCGCCTCAAACACACCCTTGCTGAGACAAACATATGACATGCTTCAGCATGTTTTCTCCATTATTTCTGTAGCACCTCTGGGAGAACAGAAATTTTAAGGACATACCAATGGTAAATCACAAAGGCTTAGATGGGCCTCATGGAGACCTCATTCCCACCTCTCAAACATGACCTAAACGTTGTTTTACAAGTAACAATTTATTAACTATATATATATACCATACATACATACGTTACACACAGTAACATACACACCTGCACCCTTGGGGACAACAGAAATTTTTTAGGACATATCACTGCCCAGTCACAGATAGGCTGGCTTAGATGGCATGTCATGGAATTACAGGGACAGGGATATATTTTAACTACCAAGGATACAGGAAAATATGGATGGAATTTGGGAGTCAAACCACAAAAAGAATGAGAAATCTAATGAGACCAACCTGGTAAAGATGAGAGTTAACTTCAGCACATGTTTGATGGAGAGTCTCGAGAGGTGCACCACTAAGTTCAAACTGCCCACCAGGTTCCAATGAAATGCTTTGTTTTCCCTGTTCAATAATAACACCAGGTGAGCTGAGGCTTTCCCTTTGGTAAATCAGAATGATTTCTTCCAGTTGACTGATACATATTGCAGAATATTTGTGTACAAACCGCATTCATAAGACCTCAAAGATACAATCTACAAACAAATCTTCAACACTAGAAGTTCAATGTGATCACTGTGAATTTTGAAAATACAATGCATTATATAAGATTATAAGGTCATAAATTATGTTTAATGGACGTTAATTTGTCTGTATCCAACACTTTACATGGTGTCAGATGAGGTGTGTGTGTATCATTGTCATAAACACACATAACCATTCAGAAGTGTCGAAGGATTGTTAGTGTAATGCTCAGTGTTTCCAAAGGTAGGACATGCGCACTTCATGCTTATAGTAAGTCTTCACGTGACATAGGTTGTATACCATTAAGTTGAAAAGATGTTAGCACATATACTCATCAAAATTAGAAAATGAGGATACTAGAAGTTTTCCCCCAACAACCTTCTGTACAAGACCACTAGGATAAGCCAATAAAACTGGAAAGTAAACAGCCATTTTGAAAAAGGAATTTCAACAAATGAAAGTCTAAGAGTAAAAGATAGCTGAGAGTTTATAAAACCTAGCTACTCACAGCTGATGGTAACAACTAACATAAAGTGCAGAGATCATATTATAGGATCCACATGGAACAGGAAGAGGGGGGGGGGGGGGGGGTGTTAAATTCCACTCTTGAGTTGATGTTAAAGCTGCAATAAGAAAAACACCATAGAAGGAACAAGCCAGTAAAGAATTTGTAAAAATTTAGTAAATTTTTTCATTAGCAATAATCCAGGTGCACCTGCTTAAGGCCAATGATCTTATCACCTTCCACAACCTTCTCCCAGTCAAACCTTTCAGCGATGCCCTCGAGTAAGTTTGCAATTTGGTCGTATCTCATTGGACGGAGAGTTTCAAATTCAAAACCAAACTTCTCATGCTCAGTTCCTATCCTGCAGCATAAGATCATGTGTTAACTGAGAGAGTGAAGAACGGGCTGAGGAGAGCATCATTCTTCAATATGCAACATCTACATAAAAAACTCATTGGTTTTTTATCAGGAGTAACCTTAGTAGTCATTTCAGAATAATGGTCTTAAAGGATTGCATATGATGAACTTCAAGATAGCAATTCAGAAACATAATAAACTGAGTGCATGGTAACCTGAATCTTCTTGTATTATGATGAATCATGAACTGGACCAACATTTCCAAAGAAGGCAGAATCAAGAAGAGATAGAGGAAGCAGAACCAATAGATACGGGGTAAGAGATTCATATGTACAAATAACCCATGAAACTAGAAGTTCATAGAAAACAATTTATGCACTAAAGACTTTTATAGAAATGAAAAAAATTAGAAAATTGCAGAAAATACACAATTTATAGAATATTCTTTGCTCTAACTAAAACCTATTCGGCATGGTGGTATTCCCATAAAAGGCACAAGCTATGAAAGTGTTTCCTGGAAAACTTTGGTGATCATGTCAAAAGTGTAACATGCGACATTTTCTTATGCGCAGGGCAGTTCTGGATTAGGGTCCAGATCCAGACCTGTATTGCCACCCTCGTGAAGAGAGGGGAGCTCGACTGCAAGGGCCCCTTGAGAGTTCTGAAAGAAAAGGAAGAAAGGAGCTGAAAAGGGAGGAGGCAGAAACGAAGAGGAGGAAGAAGAAGAAGAAGAAGTAGCGGAGGAGGAAGAGAAACTAAGGGTGACGAAGATGGCAGCGCGGCGCGGCGGTTCAAGTAACTGCTCCCCCCTTTCTCCCCGTTTTCGTTCTCTGTCTCTCCCTCTCACCTCACTCAGCCGAGTTCTCTCACACTCACCTGCTCACCCTCTCCCTGGTTCCCTCTCGTCCTCTCAATATATTGCCTCTCTCTAGCTCTCTCTCGTCTTCTTGACCTCTCTCCTGTTCATTTCCCCTTTCATTTGATCCCTCTTTCCTGCTGTCTCCCTCCTAGTCTCTCTTCTCTCCCTATCGTTGGTCCCTCTCCCGCTCGCTCTCAATCTCTCTCGCCGTCACTGTCTTTCCCTCTCTCTCTCTCTCCACCGTCTATCCTCTGCTCTCTTTCGCACATGCACCTCATTTTCTTTTCTCTTGTTTTGCGCCCTTGCACATGCACTCTCACTGCTCACTAACTCTCTCGCAGACCCTTAATGCTCAACCAACTGCCTGCTGTCACCTTTGCACTGCTAGTGAATAGTATTCTATCACCTTCAAATTGGTAATGGAAAAGCAAAATTGCCAAGGGTGATGCCTAGACAGGGCGTTAACCGCCTAGATTAGGTGTCTAATACTCTAATTAATCGATGATGTGCGTAGGTATTGTATTTGAGAAGATTCATGCTAGTGACCCCAATCGTGCAACCCCGGTGTCCCTTGGGGTTAGCAAGTGAGATATGTGAATTGAGATTTATAACAATTTGATGGTGTATTTGCAAATTGAAGGATTTAGGGAACATTGATGTTGTTACAATTGGGGGAAAGCTCGTGCAAACATGTGGAAGGTGAAAGAAGGCACTTCATGACCTTGTAAATATGGGAAAAACTTGAAGAAAGGTTCTACGGGCCGATTCAACCTACTGGCGCTTGAGTCGATAACTTACGACTTGATGGTTCTATTTCTTACCTAAATAGATTTTAGAGTGACGTAGACAAAAAACTTATTGCTTTGAATTTTTGCAGGTGGATTGAGTACATCGGCAGAGCCTGAGCGACAGGATCAGGAGCTCGAGGTGGTTTTGGTTTTTGTGAAGACACGCGACAGGTATGGCAGCATTCCAGTCAAATCCCTGCCTGGGGCTAAATATAGATTATGTTGCATTCCCAAGTGCGGGCTTCTGGGATTACTAGATCATATGAAGGTGTTTTCGACTTTTCGTTTGAATGATGTGTAATATGACGTGCTTCTTGACATATGAATATATATGTGAGATTGATTGATTATGAGATTGATTGACTACTTTTAAAATGTTACATGATGGCATAAGCATGCTATAAATTATAATTGCTTATGACATCTTAGGCAAGGTATTGAATTGAGTACCTCCTCGACCCCGATTGTGCATTTGCTTAGCACAGCTACAAAACAATCACGGACCGAGACTACTCTCTGTGGTTCGGCTAAGTTTTCGTATGAAGTGATTGTCATGGTTAGATTGTTGTGATTGTTATGAATTTTTTGTCTACATTGTCGTGGTGAAATGACATGATTGAATGTACTAATGGTAGAGATACCCATACAATGTGTTTTAGCTAGCCAAGAGTATCAACTGAATGTGTGACCTTCTTATGAAGGCGGTTTGGGGTCTGGTTGCACCAACCTCATGTGCTAGCCAATCCTATTGTTAAAGTGCTTTCATGATGATAAATTCAGGAAAAAAATTTGATTAGAGACCAATGGGTTATGACAATATGCTTGGATACATGCCGCCCTCGCCACTGGTCTCGCCTGCTCGGAGCGCAAGCACTGCATCGCCCCAAGATATCCTTGTGTGTCATGCTTGGATCATTGGGCTCCCACCTTCCTAATCTGGGTATCCTAAGAAACACTAAGCAACTCCATTAAGAATTCACACATCCTTGGTGGTTGATCTATTGTTGCAGCGTGTACAAATCCATATTGTTTCAAGCCACCATAGGGTTGTCTCTCAACAGTAGGTCGCCCATGGTATGTGTGCATCTATGTTTTGCACCCACAGAAGTTATCAAGTAACTGAAATAAATGAAATGATGTGAATGAAATGAATGTGAGTGAAATGAATGTGAATAACAAATGTGTTGGTTGTGAATATTGAGTAATCCCTATATATTGTGGAATATGCAAGGAACTACGATGACAAGTCATGTGAATGCATGTTTGCATCATGATATCATAGTAATTATGTTTCTTTGTATGTCAGACTCCATATTTGAGTCCTTATCTTAGAGGGTTAGGGATTTGTCTGTGTTGACTTATGGTGTATTTGGGTCAGCTATCCGGGTCTGGATCTGGACCCAATCCAGTGTTACTGTTATGGCTCTATTTAACCTGCGTAAACCCTAATTGTTAGTGTGTGAATAATATTCTAAGAGAGAGTGTCTAGTTGCTAGTGGGCACCAGTCCTCCTCACCAGTGGTCTTTTCCCTCTTGTTGAGGGGTTTTCCAAGTTACATCTGTGTTCGTTCCTTGTTCCCTCGCTTTTACTGTTTCTACAGTCTGGTTAGTCGTCATACTGCAAACGCTCAACCTTCTGTTGTTTATCTTTTTCAGGTTTTGGCAGACCCTAGGCAACAAGTTGATTAGATGGCTCAGCTCGCATCTTACTTGGGAGATTTTGGGTGTATAGTTGTATCGGCGTGTCATGTTTTATTCCATTGATGTATTGTTTTTGTTTAGACATTGTTGTATTGTTTTGGGAGCATTTTTGTCATGAGTGTTATTGATAAATGTGAAGTCATATTGCATGAACTGATTTTGATACATAAATGAATTATTCACTCCACTGTTTTTTTTAATTTGCATAGCTCCATTTTGATTGTTGTTTTGTTGCACCTCGACGTGTTATGTTGAAAAAAAAACAAATTGGGGATACAAAGTTAGGGTGTGACAAAAAGCCTGACGTTTCTAGAAGCTGATTTATCATAGCAATTTGCACAAGCACTAATATCCTGCTTCCTAAGCAGTTTCCATTGAACTTCCCAAGAAAGGTAGAAGCTTCTTGTAACCATGATTTAGTGTATATCTGCCTTTTCAGACCTAGATGCAAACTGCAAAGTTGGTATGAAACAGTTCAAAGCTTCTTTACCACTAAAAGAGTTATGGATATCCTCTTTAGCTGCTCAAACATTAATGATAAGTAGAAAACCACATTTCTAAAAGTGAATGTAATTTCATGCAATTTTATTTCTAGAGGGTTCAACTTTAATCTTATTGCAGGCTGAAAGTGGAGACATATTGGATCATGAATAAGTTATTTTGTTTGTTTAAAATCTTACTTTTTGTTTTCTATATATATATATATGTACGGTAGTACCCTATACACAATTTTTTTCAAAATAATCCATATTGCCACTTGTATCCTTACCTTATGACATAAATAGAAATAATGTCTAACAGTCAAAAGATGGAGAAAATATTCACGACTTGACTTTTTCTGTATTTCTACTCTATCTGCTTAGTGCTTCCTTAGTGCTTACCAATCAACAGTTTCTTCATCAAAAAGGTTTTGACTTTTATGTTATCCTTAGCTAAGTCCCTCCTTTTTCTCTACGAAGTATTCTACCGCCTTTCATACCACACTTGTTATTGTTGTTCTTTCCCATCAGAAAACTTGCCCACTATTTCCAGAACCCAGCCAACTTTTTGTTTACTGCATTAGCTATTTTAGGCTTTTTCAACCTCAGTAATGAGAACATACCTACCTCCCAGATCAACTTGTTCTCGTGGTACTGCATTAGCTATTTTAGGCTTTTTCAACCTCAGTAATGAGAACATACCTACCTCCCAGATCAACTTGTTCTCGTGGTACACTCAAGTAACCATGCAAAATTCCACGCAAGTAATGAATTGATAAGGATAACATAATGAATTCAACCTCAGTAATGAGAACATACCTACCTCTCGTGGTACTATTGTTGTTCTTCCTTATCAAAATAATGAATTGATAATTTATTGCAGATAAGAGGGAAAATATTAAAATTTCACACCAAGCAGGAAACTTACTTCAAATAATAAAAAAAGAGGCTAGTTTAGCATAATATCAAAAGATTAGACATGTTCTAATGGACGATAAGTTGTTTAGTATTATGAAATTTGCCTTTCTTTGGTAAACAAAATAGACTCATAAATTGAAATGTGATCCATCAGACCATGATGCCTGTATCCAAGACATGCACTTCAAGCAAATGCAGGTCTTTGACCCACAGCCTCTTTGATAAACCATGTCAAGTTACTTGTGTAAAATTCTTACTGAGCTCTTCTTAGGACATCAGAACCAAAATATGGTTACAAGCACCAGGACCACAGTCATAAATTACATCAGGCAGATTGTCAATCACAGACTTCCTCTATAACTGAACAATGTCAAGAAAAGGAAAGACNCTAGTCGTTTTCGGCCTGTAAAACTATAAAATGAAGTAACAGGTTTCTTCCCAGAACTCCGCAGCGAGCATGACAAGTTTCTTAAACCATCCTTTGTGTTGAAGAATTTATCCCTATATATGCCACATTTTTCCAAATATGCCATGTCATAAGAGGTAGTCCTCTCGTGTCTTTGATGTAGAATGTCGGAACACATGTACTGAGACGATGCATTGGAAACAAGTGCCATCAAGACTTCTGTTAAGCACAAAAAAACAGAAGCAATTATGGAAAAGGATTCAAAAACAAAAGATTTGAGCAGATAAAACTCAAAGGAAAGGAAAGATAAATGAATGTCCATTGCTTGAACATGGCTTCATATGGACAAAATTCAGGCAACAAATCCAGAGAATATCAATACCATTCAAATATGATAGACAAGTGGGAAGCATTCCATCATTAACACATTGTGAAATTAAATGATTAATGATGTATATGCTACAGGGCAAGAGAAATTGTCTTAGCATATGAATTAAATTTAAAAGGTAAAACTACAACAAATTGAACATCAAAGAAAATTGAATTGAAAGAAACCAAATAGCTCCTATATGTTGTCTTCCACTAATGCTTATGATTTTGTCATAATTTATAAAATTGTCTAAAACTAACAAATGACTGTGATGGGATCAAATCCGATAATGACTTTCGCGATGATGTCATCCAGTAGTCCTGACTTCTAATTTATATGGTGCATGGGATTTCTTGCGTCAACCAGATCGATGAATTATGAAACAAAATGGCAGTTTCCATGATTTGGTACTCACAATACAATGGCCGGTGATATTAAAGATTTAGGGACCATGAGGTAATTAAGTGGAATTAAGAACTTAAAACAAGAATCGAATAAAGTCATAAACAAATCTTCCTTTTTTACTCTATCAAACAAGAGTACATGATGCAAGCTGCAGTCCTCCTTTTTTACACGGCTGAGAGGTTTTATCAGGAATGCCATGCATCATGAAAAATTTTGAGTTTCAATGTCATGCTCAAACAAAAGAGCCTACAGTCCTCTGGATGGTTTTTGGAGAAGAATCAAGTAAACAAAACTTTCTATTTCAGAAAATAAAATTTATTTACCTAAAATTCTGCTGGGATATGCCAATATCAAGAAGTACAAAATCACCTGTAACAAAACAAAAATCCCGTTGTAAAGTCAAAGTGCAATTCCAAAAGATGTTCAATTACATGAAAAGAGATTAATGTTCTTGTACCATGCAATAATTACTTGTTCAACTTAACTCAGTAATTTGAGTTAGTTATTGTTGTTTGAAACCAGATATTCGACCTAAAGATAACCAAATAGTTGTTTATTTCTCCTCTATCAGAGAAAGAACGAGAAATAAATATTTAAATTTTCAGCAGAAGAGTTTTTGTTTGCTGCCCATAGCGAATGAGGTAGACCTACGAAAAGAAAAACGTCAAAATAATACGAGTAAAAATCCTCCAACATGGAGGGACAAGAAACTTAGACGAAGATTATCAGTGGGAGAAAATGTAGAAATTCTATTGCAAAATGTGGAAGAACTTTTACCATGCCACTCCAGACGACAGAGGAAAAACATAGATGCTTTCGCGCTCAATAGCCATCCACATGAAAAAATTCTCCATATAAAGACATGCAAAAGTGAGGATAATTCTGTCATGTGCCTTGCGCGATTTGCTAGACAACTTTTCCACTGCAAAAATGGCCTTAATTGGATTGCGTTCATTGGACGCCGAGACAAAGCATAGCGCCAAGGCATGAACGACAGTGTCCATTTTCTAAGATTTAAATACAAAATATTTATACGGAAAAAAAAAGAGGAAAAAGAAAAGAAAGAAGCTTTCGCAAATGACCTTTTTTGCACCCAAGTCGGAATTTAAGAAAGGATTCTTGCCTCTTATTTTTGGAATCCTATACATGAAAATCCTAAAAAAACTAATATAATGCTCAAATTACATAAGACAATACAATCAAAGAGAGAGATAAAAGTGTGAAATTACACGTCTGAGTATCAAATTTTTCATTCTTCGCAAAGAACCTGAGAAAAATATCTATCATTTTTCTTTGTTTGCTAATACAAGAAAACGGAAAGAATGCACCAGCGACATCCTCTGAAAAGTTGACGCAAGGAACCTACTCCCCGAATTCCTTCCCATTCTTAACAGAAGCATCAGAAAAGACTTAATACGGGCAAAACGGCGAATAAGATTCAACAAAAACACGGATAGGCGCGAGACGTTTCACAACTTACTGAGAAACAGAAAAATCTCCTGAACTAGCAAAGCTCAGAACAGAGCGAGTGAAGGAGAGAGAAAGAGATGGTCCAGAAATGAAAACAGAACAGAAGGCGGCGTTCGTTTATAGGGAAATTTGGAAAAGCCTGCAGGTGCATTTAGTGAGATGATGTCATAAGAGGTAGTCCTCTTATGATTTGACATTCTCTAGATTTGTTGCCTGAATTTTGTCCATATGAAGCNATTGCTTCTGTTTTTTTGTGCTTAACAGAAGTCTTGATGGCACTTGTTTCCAATTCATCGTCTCACTACATGTGTTCCGACATTCTACATCAAAGACACGAGAGGACAACCTCTTATGACATGTCAATACCATTCAAATATGATAGACAAGTGGGAAGCATTCCATCATTAACATGAGGACACATCTTCTTTGAAAAGGTAGTACATAGTGCAGCTATAAAAGTAGCACCCAGTAACTTCTGTTATTATTCTGAAATTAAATGATTAATAATGTATATGATACAGTAGTGAAGCTATAAAAGTAGCACCCAGTAACTTCTGTTATTATTCTGAAATTAAATGATTAATAATGTATATGATACAGTAGTGCAGCTACAAAACTAGCACCTAGTACCTTCTGTTGTTATTGTGAAATAAAATGATTAATGATGTATATGCTACAGGGCAAGAGAAATTGTCTTAGCATATGAATTAAATTTAAAAGGTAAAACAACAACCAATCGAACATCAGAGAAAATAGAATTGAAAGAAACCAAATAGCTCATATATGTTGTCTTCCACTAATGCTCATGATTTTGTCATAATTTATAGAATTGTCTAAAACTAACAAATGACTGTGATGGGATCAAATCCGATGATGACTTTCTTGATGATGTCATCCAGTAGTCCTGACTTCTAATTTATATGGTGCATGGGATTTCTTGCGTCAACCAGATCAATGAAACAAAATGGCAGTTTCCATGATTTGGTACTCATAATACAATGGCTGGTGATATTAAAGATTTAGGGACCATGAGGTAATTAAGTGGAATTAAAAACTTAAAACAAGAATCGAATAAACAAATCTTCCTTTTTTACTCGATCAAACAAGAGTACATGATGCAAGCTGCAGTCTTCCTTTTTTACACGGCTGAGAGGTTATATCAGGAATGCCATGCACCATGAAAAATTTTGAGTTTCAATGTCATGCTCAAACAAAAGAGCCTACGACCCTGGATGGTTTTTGGAGAAGAATCAAGTAAACAAAACTTTCTATTTCAGAAAATAAAATTTATTTACCTAAAATTCTGCTGGGATATGCCAATATCAAGAAGTACAAAATCACCTGTAACAAAACAAAAATCCCGTTGTAAAGTCAAAGTGCAATTCCAAAAGATGTTCAATTACATGAAAAGAGATTAATGTTCTTGTACCATGCAATAATTACTTGTTCAACTTAACGCAGTAATTTTAGTTAGTTATTGATGTTTGAAACCACATATTCGACCTAAAGATAACCAAATAGTTGTTTATTTCTCCTCTATCAAAGAAAGAACGAGAAATAAATATTTAAATTTTCAGCAGAAGAGTTCTTGTTTGCTGCCCATAGCGAATGAGGTAGACCTACGAAAAGAAAAACGTCAAAATAATACGAGTAAAAATCCTCCAACATGGAGGGACAGGAAACTTATTCAAAGATTATCAGTGGGAGAAAATGTAGAAATTCTATTGCAAAATGTGAAAGAATTTTTACCATGCAACTCCAGTCGACATAGGAAAAACATAGATGCTTTCGCGCTCAATAGCCATCCACATGAAAAAATTCTCCATATAAAGACATGCAAAAGTGAGGATTATTCTGTCATGTGCCTTGCGCGATTTGCTAGACAACTTTTCCACTGCAAAAATGGCCTTAATTGGATTGCGTTCATTGGACGCCGAGACAAAGCATAGCGCCAAGGCATGAACGACATTGTCCATTTTCTAAGATTTAAATACAAAATATCTATACAGAAAAAAAAAAAAAGGAGGAAAAAGAAAAGAAAGAAGCTTTCGCAAAGGACCTTTTTTGCACCCAAGTCGGAATTTAAGAAAGGATTCCTGCCTCTTATTTTCGGAACCCTATACATGAACATCCTAAAAAAACTAATATAATGCGCAAATTACATAAGACAATACAATCACAAAGATAAAAGTGTGAAATTACACGTCTGAGTATCAAATTTTTCATTTTTCGCAAAGAACCTCAGAAAAATATCTATCATTTTTCTTTGTTTGCTAATACAAGAAAACGGAAAGAATGCACCAACGACATCCTCTGAAAAGTTGACGCAAGGAACCTACTCCCTGAATTCCTTCCCATTCTTAACAGAAGCATCCGAAAAGGCTTAATACGGGCAAAACAGCGAATAAGAGACAACAAAAACACGTATAGGCGCGAGACGTTTCACAACTTACTGAGGAACAGAAAAATCTCCTGAACCAGCAAAGCTCAGAACAGAGCGAGTGAAGGAGAGAGAAAGAGATGGTCCAGAAATGAAAACAGAACAGAAGGCGGCGTTCGTTTATAGGGAAATTTGGAAAAGCCTGCAGGTGCATTTAGTGAGATGATGTCATAAGAGGTAGTCCTCTTATGATTTGACATTCTCTAGATTTGTTGCCTGAATTTTGTCCATATGAAGCNATTGCTTCTGTTTTTTTGTGCTTAACAGAAGTCTTGATGGCACTTGTTTCCAATTCATCGTCTCACTACATGTGTTCCGACATTCTACATCAAAGACACGAGAGGACAACCTCTTATGACATGTCAATACCATTCAAATATGATAGACAAGTGGGAAGCATTCCATCATTAACATGAGGACACATCTTCTTTGAAAAGGAAGTACCATCTCTTTACCAAATTTCCCTATAAACGAACGTCGCCTTCCGTTCTGTTTTCATTTCTGGACCATCTCTTTCTCTTTCTCTCTCCTTCACTCGCTCTGTTCTGAGCTTTGCTTGTTCAGGAGATTTTTCTGTTCCTCAGTAAGTTGTGAACCGTCTCGCGCCTATCCGTGTTTTTGTTGCCTCTTATTCGCCGTTTTACCCGTATTAAGTCTTTTCGGATGCTTTTGCTAAGAATGGGAAGGAATTCGGGGAGTAGGTTCCTTCCGTCAACTTTTCAAAGGATGTTGCTGGTGCATTCTTTTTGTTTTCTTGTATTAGCAAACAAAGAAAAATGATAGATATTTTTCTCAGGTTCTTTGCGAAGAATGAAAATTTTGATACTCAGACGTGTAATTTCAACTTTTATCTCTCTCTATGATTGTATTGTCTTCTGTAATTTGCGCATTATATTAGTTTTTTTTTTTTCATGTATAGGATTCCGAAAATAAGAGGAAAGAATCCTTTCTTGAATTCCGACTTGGGTGCAAAAAAGGTCCTTTGCGAAAGCTTCTTTCTTTTCTTTTTCCTCTTTTTTTTTCCGTATAGATATTTTGTATTTAAATCTTAGAAAATAGACACTGTCGTTCATGCCTTGGCGCTATGCTTTGTCTCGGCGTCCAATGAACGCAATCCCATTAAGGGCATTTTTGCAGTGGAAAAGTTGTCTAACAAATCGCGCAAGGCACAGGACAGAATTATCCTCACTTTTGCATGTCTTTATATGGAGAATTTTTTCATGTGGATGGCTATTGAGCGCGAAAGCATCATGTACTCTTGTTTGATAGAGTAAACAAGGAAGATTTGTTTATTCGATTCTTGTTTTAAGTTCTTAATTCCACTTAATTACCTCATGGTCCCTAAATCTTTAATATCACCGGCCATTGTATTGTGAGTACCAAATCATGGAAACTGCCATTTTGTTTCATAATTCATTGATCTGGTTGACGCAAGAAATCCCATGCACCATATAAATTAGAAGCCAGGACTACTGGATGACATCATCAAGAAAGTCATTATCGGATTTGATCCCATCACAGTCATTTGTTAGTTTTAGACAATTCTATAAATTATGACAAAATCATGAGCATTAGTGGAAGACAACATATAGGAGCTATTTGATTTCTTTCAATTCAATTTTCTTTGATGTTCAATTTGTTGTAGTTTTACCTTTTAAATTTAATTCATATGCTAAGACAATTTCTCTTGCCCTGTAGCATATACATCATTAATCATTTAATTTCACAATAACAACAGAAGGTACTAGGTGCTAGTTTTGTAGCTGCACTACTGTATCATATACATCATTAATCATTTAATTTCAGAATAAGAACAGAAGGTACTGGGTGCTACTTTTATAGCTGCACTATGTACTACCTTTTCAAAGAAGATGTGTCCTCATGTTAATGATGGAATGCTTCCCACTTGTCTATCATATTTGAATGGTATTGATATTCTCTGGATTTGTTGCCTGAATTTTGTCCATATGAAGCCATGTTCAAGCAATGGTCATTCATTTATCTTTCCTTTCCTTTGAGTTTTATCTGCTCAAATCTTTTGTTTTTGAATCCTTTTCCATAATTGCTTCTGTTTTTTTGTGCTTAACAGAAGTCTTGATGGCACTTGTTTCCAATGCATCGTCTCACTACATGTGTTCCGACATTCTACATCAAAGACACGAGAGGACTACCTCTTATGACATGGCATATTTGGAAAAATGTGGCATATATAGGGATAAATTCTTCAACACAAAGGATGGTTTAAGAAACTTGTCATGCTCGCTGCGGAGTTCTGGGAAGAAACCTGTTACTTCATTTTATAGTTTTACAGGCCGAAAACGACTAGNGTCTTTCCTTTTCTTGACATTGTTCAGTTATAGAGGAAGTCTGTGATTGACAATCTGCCTGATGTAATTTATGACTGTGGTCCTGGTGCTTGTAACCATATTTTGGTTCTGATGTCCTAAGAAGAGCTCAGTAAGAATTTTACACAAGTAACTTGACATGGTTTATCAAAGAGGCTGTGGGTCAAAGACCTGCATTTGCATGAAGTGCATGTCTTGGATACAGGCATCATGGTCTGATGGATCACATTTCAATTTATGAGTCTATTTTGTTTACCAAAGAAAGGCAAATTTCATAATACTAAACAACTTATCGTCCATTAGAACATGTCTAATCTTTTGATATTATGCTAAACTAGCCTCTTTTTTTATTATTTGAAGTAAGTTTCCTGCTTGGTGTGAAATTTTAATATTTTCCCTCTTATCTGCAATAAATTATCAATTCATTATTTTGATAAGGAAGAAATATATTTCTGTGTTTGATGATACAGAAATATATTTCCAGAAATATATTTCTGTGTTTGATAATAAGGAAACATATTTCCATATTTACATAATCTTTATATAGTTTCTTAAACACATGATGAATACAGAAATCAAGCACGTTAATGTTGTCAAATTTGAAAGCAATAATTTGTCCTTTCACTTTCATATCTTGAATCTAGAATGCAGTTTTCAGAACAAGTATGTTTTCTATATGGCATTTCTCTCTCTCTCTCTCTATAGCATCTATATTAGAGATGACAATAGATAAGACATAAGGTGTTCTCTATTCATGTTCTTATCAGTACTAACAATACATTATAAGATATAAGATGAGGCATTATCCTGTTGAACATCCACACATTCCACTCAAAAGCATAAAAATTAATTCAAGCAAGGATGGACCTTGTAAAAGTGTCAATGATAATCTGAAAGTTTGAAAATCACACCACGTGCCAATTGATAATGTGATAGCACTTAACAAATCCACTGTTCTATATCTGGGAGAAACATAGAAGAATCGTTCATACAAGCGCACGAATGGGAAACTAAGAAATGTTGGAAGTATAGGAAATTAAGAAATGGGGCCTTGCCTTACTGTTGTTCTGCCTTACTGTTGTTCTTGTGACACTGGCTTCAACTGAGAGGGAAAAATAAAAAAAAGCCAGTATGAGCAGCAGAAAAAAGTTGTAAACAGACAAATCCAAGTTCAGTTGTAATAGGATTTACCTGAACTAATGGACAATTTATTTCCAAATAAATTTGACTTGCATTCTTGATATCTGCTCCATGCCTGTCTCCCCAAAGATGTCGTCAGTTGTATAATTAATGCTGAAGAATGAGATCAGCTTGAACAATAGAATGCTAACAAGGATCTTAATTTGAATGCGACTTAAATCTTGATTTCTTGAGTAAAACTTTTAACTCCTATCTAACTATTTTGCGGATCAAAACTTAGAAGCAGTGTGAACCTGTGAGAAGTAAGAAAGAAAAATACAATAAGGAGACAAAGGCAAAAGATTATACAGCACATGCAATTAATCATGCAGAAAACAAGCATTTCCAAGCTCAGAAGCAAATGTTTACAGTGTCAACAAGAACTAACAGTCAAATATAAAACGACAAAGGGAAAAAAGTGTCAACAAGCAGATGTTGTGCGTTCATATAAAGCACATAAAGCTGTGTGTCTCAAAGCCAAAAAAAAGCCATTTTACTGTATTTACAACTACAGATGCAGGCTTGATGTGTAATGCATATAGGAGGCCATAAGTTGAATGGACATGGTTTGCTGTCATAAGTAGAACAGCGTCGATGGCAATAAGTCATGTGTGCCCAGCCAACATGTTAGAGTCACTACCAGTACACTAGACGAGCACACGGGCAGGCATAATAACCTGGTCACCATGCTGAGAGAGATGCTCCATCACAAAAGAACGTTCAGTGCTGGACAACCCACAGTCCAATCAGCTGCATCCAAATGGAGTGAATCTATGCGGAACTGAACCAGAAACATGCAACAGTTGATGGCTGATGCACTCTCCACCCAACGACATATCAGGTATGCTTAACCCCAAAAAATGGGTCAGTTGAGACTTCCTATCAAACAGGGGATACAGTAGGACACGAATTGCCAAAAACTAGAAAATTTTGGGATATTTTTCCAAATCTGGCATAAACTGTTGATTAGGATGGGAAGAAGAAAACTGGATCCACTTCCGCGGAACATGAAACCACACTGGGTAGCAAATTCAACTGAATTTCATTTCCTACGGGTCTAACATTCTAGCTCATGTCTCTGCTTTCAATGTTCCACCCTACTGCAGCAAGTAGGCTGTGGAACCATTTGATTTTAGCTAGTCCCAAGTAAATCATATGGAACACAACGGAAACCACCAAATATTAAAAGGACAGGAATTGGCTCATCTCCGCTAGCCTGCATACTATCAAACAAACTGAGGTAATAGGCTCATGGTGCAACTCACATGTATCAATCCTTTGTCTTGCAATTGTTTCTAGCAATTCACTTGTGTTAAGAGGAGCGTACCTGAAAAGTTGAGAAAAAGTAGATGCCAATGAATGTCAACATACTAGAGTTGAATAAACGCTTAAGAAGCTGAACTAACAAGTAATACTTGGAACCTATCTGCAAATGACAAGCTCAAGTAGAAATAATAGTGAATTCATTTACAGGAAATTATGGTTTCGGCAGAACCTTCAAGTGAAGATATCTGATCTACCAACATCCTTTTCATATTCTTTAACTAATTCTTGAGTATATTCAGAAGGAGCAGAACATATGAAATTTAAAAAGGCAATCATTATTGAAGCATAAACATAAGTAATCATATAAAGATGAAAAATGTTAAGAATAGGCAGAGTATCTCTAGTCTCTTAACACATGTTTCTCGCACCAACTTATTGGGTCACCTTTATGCCAGACTGCTTTACAGCAGGAAAATAGAGAAAAGGGTACTGTGCCCAAGTCAAATACTTCATATGAAATAAGAATTCAAAGATCCAAAGTTTCTTCTAGATAATTATAAGGAATATCCTGAAAAGGATAATGAATTTCTCACCGTCGCTCAAGTTAGTAAGATGGGTTAGAAACTTAGAATATAATTTGAAGATGATTTGTGTTCTTTCCATCATTTAGACATCAAACACCACATTTTTTCTCTTCTTATTGGCATGCTATATGTCCAACATCTGCTTTTTGAAAAGGAAACCAGAAGAAAATTTCACATAGGCATACTGCAACCACCATTTTCAGTTGTAGGCCAATGAGAAAAAATAGAAAATAACTCGAGATCGTGTTCCGACATGTTATACTGCCAAGAGTTTTATCTGACAGGTTTTACATATTTTGAATCTATACAGGGAAATCCAGTTTTCTGAAGCTCAGTTACTAGCTACTAACTACTGTAGATAGTTTCAAGTTCGTCAATCCTTCTTGTCTACATAAGAAGCTGGATTCAATTCCAACCCAATTTACAAGAAGAAGAAAATAACAAAGCAGCATGCTGTAATGAGATGCCAAAAAAAAAAACAAAACAAAACAAGACAAATGTAAAACCAAAAGAAGAGGAGAAGAAGAACAAAAAAAACCAGGTGCGAGCCTGTTACATGCCTACCTTCGAGCGGCCAAGATGGCGGTCCCACCAGAGCCCCTGCCAGCAATCGATAGGCTGGTGACGCTAAGAAGGGGAGGCTCACCTATCACTGGTGGAGAGAGCTATAGCTCTACAAGATGCGGTGTCGTGAGAGAATGTGGCAGCAACACAGAGGAGAAGACGGAGAAGAGAGTAAAGGGAGCAGACGGAGAAGAGAGTCGGAGAGGCCAACGACGATGGCCAACCTGACCTGCTCGGCCGACTTCCTGGGTCCCCTGCTGGGGGCCTCCGCGAATGCCACCACAGCCGAGTTGCTGGGGAGAGAAGAGAAGGGGGAAGAGGGTGTTCTCCTCTTCTTTTTTTTCTTTTCTCCTTCTTTTTCTCCTCTATGAAAAGAACGGCAGGGCGCCCTGCAAAAGCAAGCAAAGATCGAGGAAACGAGGGAGAGTAAAAATGTCAAAACCCTCACCTTATTAATGAGCTGATGAGGGAATCCTTCGAGTGGGGAAGGTTGTGGCAGTAGGAAGAATGGCTGCGGCTTCACGGCGCGTGAGGACGAAGAGGGCTGCTGCTGCGAGAGGCAATTCACCGCGCGTGAGGACGAAGAGGGCTGCTGCGAGAGGCGAGTGAGGGAAGAGGCAGCGATAAGGACGAAGAAACGGAAACGCAACCCGTGCCCTGATGGTCCTAAAAATAATTCCGAAAACATATTTTCACCTCTCTCGAAAATAGAAAAGACACTACCTGATAGAAGCCAAATATTAAATATTAGAGCATCTTAACATATTGCTTCGGCTTCTAGAGTCTGAGCCACAAGTCCATAAACCGTCAACCAAAACTTATGGATCGGGTCCGGTTAAGTCTTATTCTCAAAAAGTTCAGCAGACAAGCGGTAATGGGCGTGGTGGAGGATCCACCGTTAACAAAAAGGAAGCTGCAAAGGAGCACCATCCAAGGATGAGATAAAAAGCAAATCATGCCAAAAGGGGCAGAAATATCCTCTGGTGGCTCTCGTCTTTAGCTACTTATTTTAATATATCTACGGACATCAGTTGACTGATAGGACTTTATTTCCTTGGGCTTTATGCAGTGGGCGCACGAAACCAAGTGGAAGGTGCACTCCCCTTATTGTATGGTGAGGAAGCAGGGAACTGAGTTAAATGTTCATTATAGTGGGCTGCATAGTTGAAAGGTACTCTATGTCTATTATGCACAGCCGCATAACCAAGATAGGGATGCTTGGGTCTTGGCCTCACCTTAATTTTTTTTTTTTTAATTTACATTTAAATTTTAGAAAATTTCATTTGTTTTATATAAAATATTTGAAAAATGATATTTGGGGCATAATCAAAATTTGTAAACTTTAATTCAGGCCTTCTCATGAAAAACTTTTGACTCCGCCCCTCATTGTGCAATGGGCGGCACAAAACCAATTTGAAGGTATACTATCTCCACATAATTAGGCCCTTCCGAGACCTTGGGACCTAAAGGTGAAGGTAAGGGGGAGCTTGGGCTTCTCGCCAAATTGGCACCCTAGTGTTTTGCTTAGATCATGGTTTGTTTTTAACATGATCCGATCAAGTGAAAACTCTCCCTCTTTCCATTAATCCGAACCAAGAGTAAATATTTCTTCTCTTCTTTTCAAAAGAAAAACTTAAAAAAATGTCTTCCATATCAGTTCCAGTTTCAGTTTTTGCCCCCTCATATGATGAGGGTGAGTCCCCATCGTAGACTCTATATGACATAGAGCATTCAAAAGAAAACAATGTGGTAACAAAAAATTCAGGTTGGAACTCTATTCTGAGTCTTCAACTTGGCACCCTTCAAATTCTATTTTTACTGTATACTTGGTGAAACTCTTGCAGTTCTAATGTTGAGCATGGTAAAATTAGTGCGGCACCAGTGTTGAATGAATCCATTTTTAAGTATAACCAACCCAATTTTGAAAAAGAACAAACATTTTTATCATTTTTATGTACCAATGTAATGGTCTAAGAGGGGCAGCATAGCTGGTAGAGTTCTCTACAATGTAAGTTGTACCATCAATTCTATTTCAATGGGTGTTAGTTTGTTGGGCTGCAAATAGTAGTACTGCATTGGTATGATTTCAATGAGTGTTATTGACTCCAAACAGTAGCGCTGCAATTACACACGTCTCTAAGCAAGTCACGAACCCTGAGGCAGGGGCAAAGCCAAGGTAGAGCCAGCATGGGCCGTGGCCCCATCTCAATTTTTTTTAATGTACATGTAAATTTTAGAAAAATTTACTTGTTTTATATAAAAATTTTGAAAAATGATATTTTGGCTGTAATAAAAAATTTAGAAACTTTAATTCGGCCCCCCTAATAAAAAATTTCTAACTCGGGCCCTCCCTGAGGTTACGAACATAATGAGTTGGCTTAAAGATTTTAACGCTGAAAAGGAAAAATGTACTCTAACCTCAACAACATGATTATCTTTGTTTATTCCATTCATTCTATGCTGTAAAGTTTTCCAAAATAAAAGGCCGTCAACAGTTTTAATTGCTGATATTAATTATGAATTGCTAATTCATATTCTTCGTGCAGTTTTTGTGTCGGAGAAGAAGAAAAGAAAAAAAATCTAGAGGTGGACCATTCAAATAAGTGTGGTTCATATCTTGGGTGTGATATGATGAGTGTATGCATTAATAAAAAGTGAAAACTACCAAAAACAAATCTGTTTTTTTGTCTTGTATTGCCAAGAACCCACTTATTTGAGTCAACTTGGAGTCACTCTTCATTGTCTTCAACAATCAATGGAACTAAAAATATACATTTTAATAAAAATTAGGAAAAATAAATAGAAAAATTTAAAGATACGAAAAGGTGATAAAAAAAAGCTGAGGAAAATAGATGTTAAGTAATAGTCCATAGTCTCAAAAAATGCATTTTTTTTCAAAAAACATGATAAACTAAATGGCCATTTAAAACTAAAAAAAACATGTTTTAAAAAAAACGTTAAAAACAAGAAAAACTCGTTTTTAATGTGCTTTTTCATGTTTTTTTATTTTTTCATTTTTTTAATGCCAAACCGTCTTTTTTCATTTTTTATTTTTTATTTGTTGAAAATCTACTTGTCTTGTGATATTTGTGTTATTAGTTTCCCATTTATTTTATTTTTTCCATATTTTTAGCTTTTTAAAATTTTTAAAAATTTTATCCGTGCCCTAATATATCTAAAAAAAACCTTACTATTTAAAACTCCGCGGCTTTATTTGTGATTATGAGTAATACCAATATCTAACAATGAGACAACATGAATAGTTTAATGAGTTTACATGTATCTTGGGTTTTGAAATTGAATTTGGAATTTCCATATAACCACATGAAACTTCTTTAACCAGTAGCAAGAAAAAAAATATAAGAGAACAAAATGATAAACATATAGCATGGAATAGGGAACGGAGGAACTCTCTTTTGTGATTAAATGGTCGGACCCCCTCGCATCTAGACCAATGCTTGGGCAACTTCTCTATCCACCCCGTCCCCATTCCCTGGTCCTGCAAATGGGATGTGGATTTTGTTTGACTTTAAAAATTTGAAGGACTAGTTTACACAACTCCATCACCAGGAGAAGTTCGTTATCATATTGAGTTGCGTGCACACTTCAAGGTATGCACCAAAAAGGGTAACAGATATTTTTGAAATTTTTATAAAATAATTGGTAGTTTAGAGGTTTTTTTTTAAACTTTTTCACAATCTATTTTTTGCTCTCTTATTTTTTTTTTATTTTAATGGGGGTATTTTGGTCAGTGCACAGTCTTGTGCACAATTTTAGGTGTACAAATCTCTGCATATAACCAACCAGAGTGAGTTATGGAGTATGCACCCCTAAAAAAGTGAGAGTTGTAGTATTTTATTTTTTTTTTTAAACGAAATGTCTTTTTTGGACATTTAGCTTTTCTATGACTATTTTTACCTTTACAAAAGAAGATTTTCTTTTTATATTTTGGGGTATTAAGGTCATTGTATAGAATTTTTCTGTGTAGCTTTGCCTCCAAAGGTAAAAAAGAAGAAAAAATAAGTGGAGACAATAGGGTAGAAGACCAGCCAAGTTTTATGTAATTTTTCTTGACTTCAAAATGTTTTACGTAATTTTACATAAGATCCACTAAGAGATCATTCCCTTAGATGGAAGCTCGATCGGGGAGGGGGCAAGAGAGAGATCCAGAGGCTTGTTGTGTGAGTGGTGGAGTCACATATGGGTTGGTGTGGATAGTTGCCTACACTACTTCCTTAATATTTTATTTATTTTCATATTAACATAAAAAAAATTTGCTTTTATATATATATATATATATATATATATATATATATATATATATATGTGTGTGTGTGTGTGTGTGTGCACGCACACTATGGTTTCTCACACCCCAGATGTCCTTCATGATAAAGTAGTAAGTCAATATCATTTTGGGCATATTTGACAAACCCATGACTCAAACTCAAATCGGTTAAAGATTGAGTCATTAGGTCCGAGAGTTCGCTAGACAACTCAGTTAAGTTTGTTCATAAATTTTTATGGTGCATCTTTTTACAAGTAGATGAAGAAGGTAAGCCTACGAAGACTTTACAACTAATTTTTTCATCAACTAAATCTGAATACATATAATATAAGTATTTTAACATATGTAGTAAAGTTTGCGATGTTTCATAATTCAAAAAATAACAAACTTCAATATTTAATAATGTACAACAAAAAAACATGTAATTAATTGACTATCTTAAAGACGTGACAGGCCCTGACGAGTGACCCAATAAATGGATGATCTTAACCGACTCGAGCAACTTGCGACTAGAATGGGTGAATTTGCCAACCACGGCTAAGGGGCATGAAAGAACTTTGTTGGTGAGTGCTCGAGGTGGATATTGACATGAGGATGAAGCCGAGGCAAACTTGGGGACTACTTCCAAGATAGTGAAGGTGACGGAGGACGTGCGATCACAAGAAAAGTTCTCGATTTGAGAAGCTAATCAACTTTACGTCACAAGCAGCAATCTTTCTATCATTATCTTTTTTCGTTTTTAAACAAGGCTGAGGTTCTCTTTGCAATATTATACACACTTCTGATGCTAGCCTCTTGACCTTATGGGCCTTGCAAGGGTCCACGCGGGTGAGGGCCAGGTGCCAATTCTTGGATTTTGTGGAAAGAAGAGAACCTTTGCCATGCTTATTAAAAATTCACACCTTAATTTAGAATTCAGGATGAAACATCGATTGTGACATTCTTTAACAAAAATGTTGCATGTTTTTTTTTGGCAATAACCTTATACGTCAAACATCTTATATTATAAGGGTGGGCACCGTGCCAGTACTCAACCGACTCAGTCAGATAACTTATATCGGTCAGGGCTGGCCCATGCTCAGAGCTGCCTACATATGGCCAATTTTGACCGTGAGATAAATTCAGTGAACAAATGGAGGTTTTCCATATTCAACCCTTCTTTATGCCGCTTACGTGCTCATTTTAATAGTATACTTTGTTACAACTGTAACAATTCCTCACTCTAGTAGCCATAGAAATGCAAACTAGGCGAACTAGAAAGCAAATGAAATAGAGAAAATAAAAAAAAAAGAGAGAGAAAGAGAAAGGGGATTAGGGCAAATCACAATCAATCAATCTTCATTCTAATATCAAATTAAATCACACGTAACTTTTTAATAAGGTTTTTTCTAAACAATTACGAACTTTTGGATCCAAAACAGAAACTAAATAAGATGTCCAATCCAACACAATTAAATTAATAAATGCAGTTAAAATGAAATTAAAATAGATCGATGCAAGAACCGCCCCACTTGCAGTTAGGGCTGTACACGAGCCGAGTCAAGCGTGAGCTTCGCCAGGTCGAGCTCGACTCGGCTCAAACTCGAACTCGACTTGAGCTCCTTATAGCAAGCTCGAGCTTGACTTGACTACACAAAATCGAGTTCGAACTTGACTCATTTAACCCATTTAACTCGTTTAGACATTAACTTGTGTAAGCATTGAATCATTCAACTCATGCAAGCATTAAGTCGTGTAATTTGTGAAACCTGTTTTGGCAATATTATATACAGTATCGGTTTGCAAGTCGAGTCAATTATAAACGAATTGAGTTCTTGAAACTTGAACTCGACTCATTTATCATTTCGAGTATCTTTGTAAGTTCGAACTTGGCTCATTTATAAATGAGTCGAGCACGAGCCGAGTTTTTTTGAGCGAGTTCGAGCTGAGCCAGATTTGGCTCGGCTCATTGAGCAGCCCTACTTGCAGTAAAGTAATTACTGAGGGTTAGTCCCCCTACCGTTGTTAGAGACAAATAAACTGTACAAGGGGAAGAGAGGTGGGGATAAAGTCACCAATCTTCACAAATGAGGGGAGACTAACAACTGACTTCCCTTAAAAAACAAAAACAAAAAATCAAAGACCAAAAACAAATATAGCTACCATGCCGCACAAAAAAATCTCTTCAGCTGAGCACATGTGATTCTTGACAAAAAGGCCTAGCTCCACCATAGCAGGGCCTCTATTAACCTTCATTTTCCCAAATACAGAATGTAATACTCTACTACGATTGGTCCACTTCGGTCTTCCTTTCATACATTGTCTTGCTTTTCTAACAAAGGCTTCATTCCAGGAAATAATGCATATTTCCTCCCATAATCCTTATGATATCCCAATAGATTTATGGAATAATCAGTTCTCCCTAAAAAAATATGTCTTTTCTCCTTGAGCAGCTCACACCTTACCCGTACTATAGATGACCGCGGTAACTTGAATAGACTCTTTAAGCTTGGCATGGTCGACATTAATAATAATTAAGCACTCACTCGGGAGCTTTCATGTCTTCAAAATAAAGTCCCGTTCTCAGCCAAATATCCACCGTGACTGCTGAATCTCTGTTCCATCTGACACTCGAGAAAGATTCCACGCGAGATTTCCAAAACTCATGTTTCATAACTGACGTTGACTCATTGCCTCCTTCATGGAACAGACGGTTCAAGTGTCACCACAGTCTCCAACAAGTGATAACGAAAGCAACTTTCCAACATTTGATTTACATTCCAATGATGTACTTACATAAGACAATTACCAATTCAGTAGCGAACACTGTTGAGGCAACGGCTAGTCTGCAGCAAGAGGAAAGTTAATAAACTTTCCTCTTGTGCAGAAGTTTTTCCCTTTCCTTTTATTTCTTTGTTGTTCCCATTGGTTCTCCTCATTATACGTCTGTAAGGTGAACCACCAAAAAAACAAGATAGAATGAAAAAGAAAAAGTCTGGTTTTGTTCGTTCGTGGATATAGGCAGCAATAATCGAACCACGTTAACTCTTGTTTATGTGTGATTGTCATCTTTCTTCAATATTTGATGTCAAGAATGCATTTTTGCATGGGAATCTAGAAGAAAAAGTTTATACGGATCCACCACAGAGTGTCAAACATCAGCCTGGTTATGTGTGCAGACTCAAAAATTTTGATCTATGGGCTAAAGCAGTCTCCTGGTTTTCAAAACTCAGTAGTGTACTCATTGAAATCGGATTTAAGCAAAGCGTTGCAGACTAGCCGTTGCCTCAACAAGCAGATCTCCACGATCGGCTAATAGTATAATTTCATGAAGAGATTGCATGTTATTTTCAGTTGACCCGATTTCGTACTTAATTAATTAATGCATATAGCATAACCAAAAGCATCTGATAAAAAATACAAACCAGAAGGATCTAAATCTTTTCCCAAAGGTGATTTGAAAGATTGTTGGATCTTCTTCTCATAACTCGAAGCGGACGGGGGATTACTGTTGGCGCTAGGAAATACAGGCCGCGGCCATGGCTTTCGTGCCTTCTCAGCTGCCATCTTTTTGGGAGAATTTTTGAAGGTAATGAACGGTGAGAACGTAAGTCTATTGGTGTGAAGCGAAGGATAATGACTGCTTCGCATGGAGGGAACAAACTTGAAAGCAATCATGTGGGGAAAAGGGAGTGGGGCGGTGCCGCCTGCATCCCGGAAAGCTAAGTTGGAAGTTTCTCGGCGGCTTCTTAATTTGCAAGGCTCCTTTCATTCCATCTCCTTTCTGAATGCTGATGTCACTGCCTCTTCGTCACTCTTCTACCAGATGATACGACTTTAGTAAGCTTTTTTACTTGTTCGTGTGCAAGAATAGTCGATCTATAGTTATTTTAATATAATACTAAGTGAGCCACCTGGCTTAACCATTTCAAAACTATTATTATGCTCCTCAAAGTTTGTGTATAACAGGATATGATGGATGGTTAAAAGAAAAATGTGATAGATATTTTCATCATCTTCCACTTTTTGACCTCAGCGATGCAGGATTTTGGACCGACCAAATTTGGAGACAATCCAATGCCGCACTATCTTTGCCCTTCTGCATCCAATGATAATGTGATGGTTAGATTCCAAAGCTTCCCTGAAAAACAAACAACGATTAGCAAGAAAAACACCCATTTTTTGGGTTCAGTCAAGAGTAGGCAGCCTCCCTTCGCACACAAGATAGGTGTACCACTGGCTTCTAGAGGGACCTTCACCTTTCTAGATGTTAACATGCGACATTTCCTTTCTCTCCCTCATCCTACATTTCTTTAGGATCTCACCCGCACAAAAAGCACCATGGCAGTTATCCATCCATATGAACATGTCTTCATTACTACCAAGAGTAGCTCTCTCCACCTCATTTCTGACTAAATCAATGATGGGATTGGCATTCTCCCTGATTCATTATGGATAGATATCATCTCCTGTACATTGATACCAATACCTCCTTCAAGAAGGCCATAATCTAAGCTACTTGCTCTAGAGGTAAGTATGGCCCCATTTCATTGATATAGCCAAAACTTGCTCTTCTCATCATTTTCAATTTTCCATTTCACCTCGTCCTTCAACCAGTCTCATCCCCATATCAAAACCATTTCACCATGCTGCCTCCCGAACTGGCTTACTCAAGGTCCAAAGATCATTAGGCCTAAGTTACTTGTCTTTATGCAAGTCAGCCCAAAACCCATTATGCAGCATAAGTCTAGAACACCTACTAGTTAGAAGGCTCTGTTGGCATCTGCAAGCTTTTGAAGCCCAACTCCCCCTTTATCAGAGGGAAGGAAAAGTTTGTCTCACTTAACATAATGACTGTGTCGGAGGCTATCACTCTCATTCCAGAAAAACCTCAAGCACATTTGCTTTCAAAAGGCCAAGCTTCAAACAACAACTTCCTTTTCCCCCAAAACTGATCTGTATTAATCAACTCATTAGCCCATAAGGTGTGATCTTGGATATGCGTACCTTTCGTGAAAGCTACTTGGTTAGGTTGGATGAGTCAGTCCAGAACAACTCTTATGTAGTGCACCATGATTTTGGATATAATTTTGTATATCATATTACAAAGGGATATGAGTCTGAAGTCATCCACGCTCTTAGTATTTTTTTTTTTGTTATCGAAAATATCATAGTGTGATTGACACTACAAACCATCTTACCCTTGAGAAAGAAGTATTGAACAACTTGGCTAAGATCATTACCAATAATGGGCCAGTACTCTTGATAAAAGTAGTTTAAGAATCCATCTGGCCTAGTAGCACTGTCCATATCAAGGGACTTTACTGCCTTATGGACTTCCGCAAGGGAAACCGGTCTGAGAAGTATATCATTTTCCTTATTGCTAACCATCCCTCCTTCCTCAATGCCATAAAAAAAGCTCCCTGCGGCCACATCTCACACAAGCAAATTGTAGAAGTAATCTGTGCAAACATATCAGATTTGATCCTCCTCACGAAGAGTTACACTGTCCACTTCTAACACTTTGATGTTTCTTTTAGCCAGCCTACTATTGGCTACAACATGTATTATTATCTCCTTCGGCCAGCCATCTAATGAGGGACCTCTCCCTCCAGACTGCCTCTTTCATGAGGAGCACATTTTTTAGCTCATTCCTCACATAGTTGTTCGCATCCCCAATAATTTTTGGTTTTTAGAGTGCTCCAGAAAAATGAGGTTTTGTTTTGAAATGAGAGAGAAAGGGACTCGCCCGTCGGTATGAGGATCAACCATTCCCAGCACCTTTACCGGGGGTAATCAATCTAAACGCGATGCTTATTCTCGATGCATTTTGTTTTTACTTCAACATCTTTTTTATCTTAAATGTAGCGTAGTATTTGAGAAAATATTGAAGATTTGATGTTTCAAATTTTTGAGAAAGTTTTTGAAGAACCATTTGAGAGTATAAAACAATCTGATTTGGAAAATTTTTACAAATATTGTTTGGAAACATTTGAAGATCACCTTTTGAATCCAATTTAGTGTTCTCTTAAGAAGTTAAGTTTGAGACTTTGCTCTAATTCGGTTGCTAGCTAGCTAGAGCTCCATCTCATCTTGCTTAAATTTTTTTAGAGAGGTGTTTGTGATCATTTGTGATGTTAAGTGAAGATGAATGTATGAATGCATTGATTCTACATGGTTGAAAGTAAATCATTCATTCATACCATAACATCCATCTAAAAACATTCCTGCCATCAGATACATCCAAGTTTCTCATTTTATAATTATCATAAATATTTTTATGAATAAAAAAAAAATTTTGAAAATGAAATGGAGTTACCATCAAATATGATTCCAATATTAGGTCATTACTTGAGTTTTGGTCTTGATGAAGTCGGCACATGAAAAGGTCTTGGAGAAAAATATTAAAAAGACTAGAAAAGAGGAGAAACTTGAATATGAAAATAATAGGGAAAAAGAGAGTGAGAAAAAGAATTTAAAAATCACAAAAGCAAGGGATTTAAGAGAAAGAGAGATATGTTTATATATATATATATATGTATATATATATGTATATATATATATATGTACACATATATGGATACATATAATAAAGCTTTTGAAAAGGAAATATATATATTCATATATACATATACAAGAGTTTGTAAAAGAATTTGTTAAATCATAAAAAGACAAGGACAAAGAGAGATAGTCATGTGCACACATACGTATATAACATGTATACACATATATGTGTTCATGAAAGTTAAAATGAAGAAATGACTTGAAAATATCCGACTTCAATTTTTATGTAGGCTGGAGAGAAACTTGGACTCATGCAAGAGCCTAAACTACGTCTCCAAGGCCTCATTAGAGAGGTTCTTGCTTTCAAAAATCTTTTGGAAAATATGATTTTAAATATTTTTGTATGTGAACATGAAAAACATTATTAGTTTGTTGTTTACAAGAGAATATATTTCTTCCACCATTGGATATGGAAGAAAATCAAGCATACATGAAATGAAGATCAACATAGGAAAGAACTCATTAGGGTCCCTAATCAGGTGATTAAAAAGAAACTAAGCGTGAGAATGACATGAAGAATATATATTAACATGTATAAATTCATGAGGAGCTTTCTCAGGCTGGACAAGTCCCAACCTCAAAAATCAACATAAGAATGAAGAAATCCCAACCCAAGCACTCATTCTTGCCTCGCATTTGCTTATTGCTTAAGGAAAACTAACACATCATGCAGGCATCATCTCCAACATAAACGATGAGTACAACAATATAACAAGCATATTTTCAAAAAGAAATGAAGAAATCTAATTTAATTTGCCTTGCTCATACTCCCGGTGCACTCAAGATGTAGCTCTCGACTCTGGATAGGACATCATTAGAGTTTTCTTGTATGTCATGGGGAAGTAACAAGGTGAAACGAAAAATGAAAATGAAATGAGGACTACATACCTCTAATATGTTCTTATTCTCTCTTGAAGAGTTGGAACTTGGAGAAGCTTGCTTCCAAGGTTGGAGAAGAAGAAAGAAATGGAAAGAGATAACCAAGGGAAAATAAAAAATTTCAAGTGAGGAAGCATTAGAGGTTGTCCCAAGGTTGGCTTATGCCCAAGAAGGAAGAGTATGACGGTATTTATAAATAGTTTTGAAGCCAAAATTCAAAATTTAATTTTTTTGAATTTAATAAGAATTTCATGCACATTTCAAGTATTTTTGAATCATTTACTTTTTTTTAAAAAAATAGGCTTTGAAGTGGGATTGGCCACTAGCCCTGCAAACACCCTTTGGGGTGTGGGCAGGGCTAAAGCCCAGCCAGGCCAAAACCGCCCCCAAGGGGTAGTTTTTGACCAAGAAAGGGGACCTGCACGTGCAGGGCCTGTGACCCGCGCGGCAGCACACAATGTGCTGCCATGCGCGACACACGAAGGCACTCTTGTGTGGCATACAGATGCGCGTTCACGCTTGTGCGAGCAGGGGCACAATTTTCTTTGTTAAAAAAAAAGCAAAATAAATAAATAATAATAATAGTAAGCTGTTTATATGAGAAGCGTAAAACCTTTTTTTATTTAAAATATCAAAAAGATGGTTTTTGTTAAAAATGGCAGTCGACTCTGTTTTGAGCGACTCCAGGGTCGTTTTGAATCCAGATTCGGTTCAATTGATCGTTGACGCATTTTAGTGAGTGATTTAAGCTCAAAAACACATCTTGGCATGAGAGCGAAACATAAAACAAGGGAAAGGTATATGCATGTGTGCGCACTGCTCATAGCACCAAACTTTGTCGTTTTGAACTCGATTTTGGATTTTGAATTTAAATGCTTGATTTGAATCTAGACTTGGGTTTTAGATTTAATTTGGATCCGATAGTTGGATTTTGGGCTTGAATCTCACGTCTAAAGTGGGGTTTTGAATTTGAATTATGTGTTTGGGTTCAAAGAGGGTTTAGAAATTCATTTTGGATTGGATAGTCACAAATTTATTTTGGGTTTAGGATTGGGTTTAAGATGTTGGAATTAAATCCATATGAAAGAATTGCAAAAATGAAAAACACCCTATTTTTGGAAAAACTTGGGGTGATAACAATAGTGCTTCTCATTTAGAGCATCAATCTCAAAATGCTCCACCCTATACCTACACTCCTCCAACCTCTAATTTAGAATCCTAACCTTGTCATCTAATAAGCCAAACCTCTTTTTGTTCCACCTCTGCAGAGCACATCTAACACACCTCAGCATTTTCAGGAATCTGACCATGGGGCTCCCTGATACATTCCTTTGCCATTCATGGCGAATAAGGTCCAGCCCTTCATGATGCATCAACCAAGGTTTGAAGAACCGAAAAGGATTTCACCCTCCACCACCCCTAGAGAGCGGAAGGCTCAGGAAGATCAGAGCACTGTGATTAGAACTCGCCATAGTGTAGACTTTGAGCGAGCCCTCTTCTCCAAATTCCATCTGCCACTGATCATTGAGAAAGCGCAATCAAGCTTACATTGCACAACGTCAAGAATCTTTCCACTTGAACCAGCTCTACTACATACTCACTCAAACTTCTTGCTCTCACATGAGAATCCCTAATTGAATCGTGAAGTTAATTTGCTAGGAAAACCATTTATTTTTATCATCATGAAACATGTATTTTAAAAAGAAAAATAAGTAAATTATGGAGTGTTACATTTCGCATGACATAAACCCATCTTATTTGCATGATTGTGGTAAGCTCCTAAACTTTGAACTAACAAGTGCAAGTTTTAGACATGATTTTTTTTGTCACAAGATGACAATGAAGGATTTAACAATTACCTTTATTTCAAGCAGGGGCAAAGGCAAAAATTATTGGTTGAGTGTTATCACGCCAAATTTTTCAAAAAAAAGAAGAAAAAAACTATTATCTTATTATTTGGATTTAAATTTTAGACCCAAAACAAATTTAATTTCTAAACCCAGTTTAGATCCAAATCAAACATTTCAAACTCAAAATCAGAAATCAAGTTCAAAACGATAAAATTTGAATTTATGAGCACCGCACGCGTGTGCACGGGCCTTCTCTTTTGTCTTATGTTCCGTTCTCCTGCCAAGACACGTTTTTGAGCCTAAATCGCTCACTAGAATGCGTTGATGACCAATTGAACCCAATCCCGATTCAAAACGAACCCGGAATAGCTCAAAATGGAGTCAGTCACTCATTTGTAACAAAAGAAAAAACATCTTTAAAATAGTTTTATTTGTTTCACTTTGTTTTATTTGATTTTTTTTTTTAAAGAACGCTGCGCGCTAGGCCGAGAGCGACTGTGTGCGCGCGTGCGATGGCGAGCGCTCATGCTTGCACGTGCACTTATGCGTGCAGGTGGAAATGGCACTCGCATCACTGCACGCGCCAGGGAATGTGCCAGCGCCTGACAAGCTGTGGTGCGACACTGCACGCGCCAGGGAATGTGCCAGCGCCTGACAAGCTGTGGTACACCAAAGATTTTTTGGAGGCCTCAACTTTATCACCTTCGAGCTCTATTAAAGGCGAGTCAAAGATCATTCCAAGCAAAGGGCGATCATTTTCCTCAAAATCATTCTTATTAGAGGTATGTAATCAACATTCATATCCATTTCTTTTATTTGTTCATTCTCTTCTTCATCTTCCCATGGCCTTATGAGATAGACGTCAATCTCTATTTTAGAGTCAATAGGCTATGATCGAGTGCACCGAGAGCATGAGAGAAGATGTTATTTCATTTTTTTATTGCTTCATTTTCTATCTTTTATTGAATGTGGTTTTGTTGTGATGTTTTTCTTTCTTCATCTATCCATGGCCATATGAGATAGCTTTCAATCTCTATTTTAGAGACAAGAGGCTATGCTTGAGTGCACCGGGAGCATGAGAAGATGAGATGACATTTCATTTTTATAATCGAATCATGCTCTCTCTCTTTCCTTGAATATTGCTTTGTTTTAAGATATTATCCATGCATAGTTATCTATATGTGAATGTATGGTGTGAATGAGAGTGTGGTTAGGGGACTCTTTATTTTCATTTTTGAGGTTGAGGCTTATCCAACCCGGGAAAACTCTCACGAATATGTACATGTTAATATGCATTTGCATGTCATCTTGCGCTAGTTTCCTTTCTAATCATCCTATTAGGAACCATAATGAGCATCTTATCGTGTGGTTTAGCTTCTTCCATACCCAACGGTTAAAAAAACATTTCCTTTATAACAAACTAAGTAACTATGTTTTATATTCATGCACCAAAAATATTTGAAATCATGCTTTCCAAAATAATTTTCGAAAAACCCTTTCTAATATGCCTTTAGAGACTTAGCTTGGACTCTTACATTAGTTCAAGCTCTCCTCCGGCCTACATCAAACTTGAAGTCGGTTGTTTTAGGTGATTTATTCATTTCTAATCTCATGAAGATACATATGTATATACATGTTATACACATATATGTGTACATGATGATTCCTTCATCCGTCTCTCTTTATGATTTAACATGCTTTTACAAACTTTCATATATGTATATATAAATATATATACATGTATATTTCATTTTAAAATCTCTCTCTTTCTTTCTAAAATGATTTTCTCCTCTCTATTTGATTTAAACCTCATTTTCACAAGGTTTCATATACATACCTATATGTATACATACATACATATATATATATATGTATATGAATATATATATATATATATATACACACATATGCATATATATGTATATGAATATGTATCTCCCTTTCTTTTAAATATCTCATTTTATGATTTTCAAGATCTCTTTCTCTCTCTCTTCTATATTTTTCTCTATGAAAGTCTTTCATCTTTTCCATCATTTCAATTATTTTCTCTTGTAATTTAAGATTTAATTTTTCATTTGCCGACTTCACTAAGACCACAACTCAAGGAATGACCTAATATTAGATTCATGTTTGATGGTCAACAACCCTAATCCAATTTCAAAAACTTTTCTTTCTTTGTAAAAATGTTTATGTTAACTATAAATTAAAAATCTTATATGTATGTTGTGGTAGGAATGCCTTTAGATGTATGTTGTGGTAGCAATGTTTTGTTTTCTTCCAATCATATAGGATCAATGCATCCATGCATTTACCTTCACTTAATATCACAAATGAGCACAATCACATCTCCAAAAGAACTTAAGCAAGTTGAGATGAAGCTCTAACTAGGTGGTAACAAAATTAGAGCAAAACCTCAAACCTACTTAAGAGAACATTAAAATGAGTTCAAATGATTTATTATACTTTTCAAATGATATTTACATAGATTCTCCAATTCTAGCTTTCCCTAGAATATTTCACATTCTCAAGTAATTCTTCAAGAATCTTTTCAAAAGTCTGAAACGTCAAACTTTCAACATTTTTCTCAAACATTACACCATAGTATGAAAAAAATGTTCAAGACAACGAAATGCATCAAGGATAAACATCGCCCTTGGGTTGATTACCTCGGTAAAGGCACCAGAAATAGTCGATCCTCATACCGATGAGCGAGTCTCTTTCTCTCTCATTTTCAAATCTTATTTTTGTAGAGCATTCCAAAAACCAATGAATTTTTGGGATGCAAACATTGAGTGACATTAATTTAAAAAACTCTTAGGCAAAACCAATTTTTGGGAAGCCGTGTTGCCCAAGTATTTATTTTAGTTTTGATTTTAATAAGATATATATGTATAGAATGTGATTGATGTTTTGAGATATTGTGGTGATGCACTTTTGTGATTTAACTTGAAAGACTTGTCATAGAACTTGCATTAAGAATAAGGGTTTTTGCTTGTGCAGATAGAGTACCAACGTTGGGGTAAGAAGCAAAGTAGGTTGACTACAGAGGTACAGAGAGAGCCAAGTTCAAACCATTTAGATGTGCATATCCCGTTGGATGATAGTACGTCAAGACAACCATTCTTTCAAACTAATGTGGGTACCCAAACCCCACCAACGCAGACCCCACCTGTAGATCAATAGATTATGTTGCTGACAACATTGCAGACACTAACATCTCTAATACAGTCAATGGTCAGTAATCAGAGGAGCCATGCATCTCCTCCAGGAGATACCAGTGCATCACCTAAGGAGAAGGCAACTTTGGTGTCGTTCAAGCAGTTTATGTCGATGCAGCTACCTATATTCATTAGAGATGGCAGCCCAGACATGACAAAGGAATGGATTGAAGAGGTAGAGAACATCTTTGAGCTTCTCAAGATGGCAAAAGGAGATAAAGTAAATTATGGCTCGTACTTATTTGAAAGGTGATGCCAAACGGTGGTGGCAATCAACTAGTGAGATTCAGTTTGCAGGCTAACAATCAATCTCATAGAAGCAGTTCAGAGATTCATTATTCAACACTTACTTTCCAGCGCATGCCAGAAACAAAAAGATGCAAGAGTTCCTCCATATGAGCTTGGAAGAGTATGTTACCAAGTATTGACATTTAGAGGTGCATTGCCCACATCTCTACACCACAGATGAGGCCAGGGTAGACAAGTTTGTGCATGGATTGTGTGACGGGCTGCAAAGCAAGATGATGTCCAACAGACCTTGTGATTAGGCAGTCACTATGGCTAAATGCATGGAAGATGATTGGACAAGGACACATAGGGACCACCACAGGAAGACAATCTAGCACACACACTGTGGGCGGACGCAGGCCGAGCACCACAACTTTGCAAGCAGGGCAAAGCCTTATGGGAGGCATGGTGACCGAGCATTCAGGTGGAATAGGCCACACAACAGTGACTCCACATGGGGCAATGACTACTCCGACTCTACCGAGGTGTCCTACTTGCTCACATGTGCACCTCAAGAAGCCGTGTTGTTGGAAGACTGAAGCTTGTTTACACTATGGAAGGATGAGATACTTCATCAAAGATTGCCCCATGATGCGAGAAAAAAAGATGAAGAAGCCCAAGGCCGGTCCTTCTAGTGCTCAAAAGATGACAGAACGTGATCTCATTGAAAGTACATTACTTGTTGGTTCTCATATTGCTAGAGTGTTCTTTGATACAGGGGCGACTCATTCTTTTATATCTAGTCAATTTGCCACTTTACTAGAAGTGTCGGCTAGGATGATGTTGTATGTCTTGAAAGTGATCAGTCCTATGCATATACAAGATTCATGTAGCCAGTATTCACTTGATGTTGACGTAGAGATCCATCAACATCATTTACCTGCATAGTTGGTGATCATAAGACTCAGTGGGTTCGATGTTATTCTGGGTATGGATTAGCTATATACGCACTATGCTAACATTGATTGCAGAAAGAAGTAGATAAAACTGTTGACTCATAAGATGCAGTTGGTGGAATTCGAAGTTGGTAAAGCCAATCAGATTGATAAGATATGTCTGCACTAAAGGTTAAACGGTTGTTAGAAAAAGGTAGTGTTGTATTCTTGGTCAACGTGTTGACCAATGAGACTGAACCAGTGAAGTTAGAGGACCATCGTAGCCCTGATGTGTTTCCTAAAGAGCTATCTTGTTTGCCTCCTATACGGGAAGTGAAATTTAAGATAGAGTTGTTACCAGGGACAACTCCTATTTCTAAGACATCATATAGTATGGTGCCAACAGAGTTAGAAGAATTGAAAAAACAATTACAGGAGCTCTTAGATGACGGCTTCATTCAACCTAGCGTGTCACCTTGGAGAGCACCCATGTTGTTTGCTAAAAAAAAGGATGGAACAATGCGCCTGTATATAGATTATCGCATGTTGAATCAAGTCACCATCAAGAATAAGTATCCGCTTCCTTGAATTGAAGGTTTGTTTGATCAACTCAAGAGTGCAAACGTATTCTCCAAAATTGATCTGAGGATAGGTTATCATCAACTTTTGATATGGGAGAAAGATGTTTTTAAACTGTCTTTCGAACTAGATATGGGAACTTTGAATTTAGGGTCATGCCTTTTGGGTTGACCAATGCTCCTGTAGTATTTATGAACCTCATGAATTGAGTTTTCTAAGACTACTTGGATTGGTTTATTATTGTTTTTGTGGATGATATTTTGGTGTATTTAGATAGTGAGGCAGAGTATAGAGATTACTTAAGGAGTGTGTTGGGTATTTTGTGCAAGCAGAAGTTATATGCCAAGTACTTGAAATGTGAAGTTTGGCTAGAGAATTTAAATTTCCATGATTATGTGATCTCGAAAGATGGAGTCTCCATTGATCCAACTAAAGTGTCAGTAGTACAGGACTGGAGGATGCCATGCAGCATAGCTGAGGTTAGAAGCTTTTTGGGATTGACAATACTATCGTAGGTTTATACAATTTGTGTCAAAAATACCTACACCCATGATTAAGCTATTAAGAAAAGAAGTAAAGTTCATTTGGAATGATGAGTGCGAAAAGAGTTTCCAAACTCTAAAGAACAAGTATACAACCACACTTATTTTGATGCTTTCATCTGGTAATTGCCAAACCCTAAAAGTAAAACATGGATCTTGATCCGCAATAATAGACTCTTTATAGTGTCTACCGATTCGTTGTTTATTGATGCAACATAGTCATGATTATGACTTATGCATTTAGACAGTTGAAGATACATGAGCAACACTATCTTGCTCGTGATTTGAAATTGGAAGTGGTAGTATTCACACTGATGATATGGAGACACTATCTCTACGGGTCAGTGTTTGAGGTGTTTACAGACAATAAGTTATTGAAGTATATATTCTCCTAAGAAGGATCTCAATTTGAAGCAAAGAAGATGGATTGAGTATTTAAAGATTATGATTTCAAAATATCAAATCATCCAGTAAAAGTGAATTTGGTGGCTAATGCTTTGAGCAGACATGCTAAGGCAATGATATGCCGTATGTTGACTCGCTCGTCGACATTGTTGCAAGATGTGATAGCATGGCAGCATCACCTATGAGACGAGAATAGAACAATAATGACTGCCTTGATATGACACCCTTTGTTGGAGGAGCTTATATTGAAGCAAAAGGAAGATCCTGATTTTGCTAAAAATATGGTGGAAAGTAAGAAGATAGATTCTTCTTGATATCAAGATGAAGATGGTTCACTGTGGTTTTGACAAAGATTGTGAATCCTTAGAGATGAAGGAGTGAAACGTGAAATTGCAGAATATGTTGCAAAGTTTGCCAGCTGATCAAAACAAAACATCAACAACCAGGAGGCTCGTTGCAGAAGATAGACATTTCAGTGTGGAAGTGGGAGGACATTATGATGGATTTCGTGGTTGTTTTATCACGCAATAGGAGACAACATGATGCCATATGGGTAATTGTTGATCGACTTATGAAGTCCACTCATTTTTCTGCCAATAAGAATCAATCAGTCATTAGAAAGTCTTGCAGAGTTATATATTGGTGAGATGGTGAGATTGTATGGAGTTCCAAAGTCTATTATTATGGATCGAGATCCATGTTTTACTTCTAGGGTTTGGGGGTAATTGCAAAAGGCATCGGGTACCAAGCTTAAGATGAGTACAGCGTTCCACCCCCAAATTGATAGGCAATATGAGATGACCATTCAGACCTTAGAGGACATGTTGTGTGCATGTGTCTTGGACTAGAAATGAGAATGTGATAAACATGTCAAATTAGCAGAGTTTGCATATAATAATAGTTACCACTCTAGTATCGGGATGACACTTTTTGAGGCCTTGTATAGAAGGCCATACAGATCGCAACTCGTTAGATCGAATTGGGTCATGGCAAGATCAAAAGCTTTTTTCTATTGCAACATTACACCGACCAAGTACAATTGATAAGGAAAATGTTATTGACAACTCAGAGTAGAGAGAAGAGTTATGCCGACATTTGATGCAGAGAGTTGACTTTTGTTGTTGGTAAATATGTGTTTTTGAAAATTTTACCTACTAAAGGTGTCTTTCGATTTGGTATTATGAGAAAGTTGAACCCGAGGTTCATTGGACCTTTTGAGATATTAAAGAAGGTCAAAAAAGTAGCGTAGAGATTGACACTACCACCTAATTTGAGTCATGTTTTGGACATTTTCTTTCATGTTTCAAAAGTATATGCTGGATCCTACACATGCCGTTCAAGGTGGGTGCAAGATGATTTGACGATGAAGGAAATTCTACTAGAATTGTGGATCAAAGAGAGCAAATGCTTCGCACTAAAAGAATTCCTTTAGGCCCATTTGATGGGCCGAAAATTTCTTGTAGCACAGGAAACATTTTTCAAATTTTCAAAAATTTTCCTCTTAACAAACGCGGAATTTTTTTTTGGAACATTGAAGGTGGAAACAGAAATATATTTTTGAAAAAATTTTTCCAGCCAAAGAGGTGGAAAAATTTTTCTGGAATTTTTTTTTTTACCGTGAGGAGGAAGAAAGGGCACAGAGGAAGAAAGGAGGGAGGAGGAAGAAGGGAATGAGGGAGGAGGAAGAAAGGGCATAGAGGAAGAAAGGAGGGAGGAGGAAGAAAAGGAGGGAGGAGGAAGAAGGGAAGGAGGGAGGAGAAAGAAGGGAGGTGGAGGAAGACGGGAGGAGGGAGGAGGAAGAAGGGAGGTGGAGGAAGAAGGGAAGGAGGGAGAGGAAAGAAGGGAGGCAGAGGAAGAAGGGAAGGAGGGAGGAGAAAGAAAGGAGGCAGAGGAAAAAGAGAAGAAGAGAGGAGGAAATATATTTCTTTTTCATCAAACTAAGAAATAAATTTCTAATTTCTTCAGTCATCACATGCACATCAAAATGGTAATCGAAAAGATTTTTCTCATTCTATTTTTTCAGGAAAAATATTTCTAAAAATATATTTTCAATTCCAGATTTCCAAACCATCAAATGACCCCTTAGTGAAAGTGAAGGGCAACACCATGAGTTGAAGGAGAGCACATGGGAACTCGAAGATGATAAGTGAAAAAAGTATCAACACCTGTTCTCACATTGAGGTATGATCTAAATTTTGAGGACAAAATTTTCTTTAAGGATGATAGAATGTAACGATTTTGGTTTTGTGTAGGTTGGATTGGATCGAGATCCAGACCCCGTACCCAAATTCCATCGCTCGTAGAGGAAGCCCAATGCTGGTTCCCCTTCCTCTTTTTCCTCTCTGTCTCCCTCTTCGTTGCCCTCTCATTCCATAGGTGTGCGTTCGACACACAAAAGAAGAAGGTGGTGGAAGGAGCAGCGTGGCAGCAACGACAATTAGGGTAACTAGGTTTCTTTCTCTCCCATTTGTTCCCCCCTTCCTTCTCACCGAGTCTCACCCGAGCCCTCTCTGTCTGCACTCTCTTCCTCCCATGCTTCTCACTCGCCCTGTCTTCGTCTCTCCATTAGTCCCCCTCACCCTTGCTCTCCCTGTTACCCCAAGTCATGTTGTCTCTCTCCCTCTATTCCGAGCTCTTTGTTTGTCTCCCCTCTCTGTTTGTGCTCTCTCACTCCTGCAAGCTCTCATCCCCTCTCTCCCTCGTTCACTACACTCTCATCTCTCTACTCACATCTCTCTTGCATTCTCTCCCACCAGCTCTGTCTCGCAATGTCTCCCTCCTTCGCAACTCTCCCGCACTATCTCCCTCCTTCGCAACTCTCCCGCACTATCTCTCTCCTTTGCAACTCTCCCGCACTATCTCCCTCCTTCGCAAGTCTGCCACACTCTCTTTCTCTCCCTACGACCGGTCTCACTCTCACTGTTTTTTCCCTCTCCCTCAGCCAAGCACTCCCCCTCTCTGCACACTCTCTCTCACTTGCACCAGTGCTTTTTCGCTCACCTAAACCCTTGGTTTCCTCTCTTTGATTGTCCACCACCATCCCCCCTTTCTGTGTGTTGTCTATCTCTCACTCCCATCCTCTCGTGTCCTCTCTCAGTCGTCTTCAGCATCTCCTTGATCCCGATTATACACTAGAAAGTATCATAGAATGATAATAGCATAGGACAACTACAAGCCAATCACAGATCGAGACTACACTCCGTGGTTTGGCTAAGTTTTGTAAGATGTGATTGATGTGTTTGATTGATATGAATGTTACAATATGTTTTATATGCACTGCCGTGGGCATGATGTAATTGAATGAATTTGAAGGATAGTTTTACCCATAAAATTATGATGGCTGGTTAAAAGTATTGACTATATATGTAGCCCTTTGTGGAGGCATTTGGAGATATGGGTGCACTCATGAAGTGAACCAACCTCATGTGCTAGCCAATCACTTTGTGAATGTGCTATCATAATGATAAGTAAGAAAGAATGTGGGACCAGTGGGTTATGACAATGTGTTTGGGAGATGTCCCGCTTTCGCCACTGGTCTTGCCTGCTTGGAGCGCAGGCAGTGCAAGGGCCCAGGATATGTTGTGTAATGTGCTTCGAGCATTGGGCTCCTCCCTTCCCAACTTGGGTGTCCTAAGGAAGGCTGAGCAACTCTCTTTGAAAGTTACACATCCATGGACGAGTGCTCTACCACTACAGCGTGAACGGATCTATATTGTTTTGGGTCACCATGGTAGTTGTATCCCGATTATTGGTTGCCCGTAGTGTGCACATGTCTGTGTTTGCACCCACATGAACTGTCAATTCAGTAAATCTAATGTAAATGAAAAGAATGTGAATGAAATGTATGTGAATAAAGTGAATATGCATGAAGTGAATGTAATTATTAAATATATTAATTATAGTCATTGAGTGACCTTTTCATATCGTGGTATATGTGAGGGGTTTCCAAGACAAGTCATGTGACTACATGCTCCTATCACGACATGATAGCGCTTTGTTATCGTATTTATTATATCCCAGATTCGAGCCATTACCTTAGAGGGTTAGGGATTTATCTGGTGTGTTGCATACTGCAATTTTTCTGGTCTTGGGCGGACCCGAGGCAGCTGGCTGATCAGATGACTCTACTCATATCCTACTTGGAAGGTTTTGGGCCTATTGTAGTACCAGCGCATCATTGATGTCTTGTTTTTGTTAGGCATCAATGTTGTGGTTTTGGAGGATTTTTGTCATATGTATTATTAAGAAATATGATGTAATTTTGTATGAACTGAATTTATCATATAATGGAAAGTTGCCCACTGTCTTTGATTTGTGTAGCTCTTTTCCTTTTGAATCGTTGTGTTGTCGCACCTCAACATTTATGTTTTAACAAAAAAAAGTTATTTGAAAGTCAAAGGGTTGGGGTGTGACAACTTTTTTGAACTGCAAACAATGACATGCATGACACTTAAGTTGAAGTATGTAATATAAGACCAACCAGGTTTTAAAGCAATTCTGAACCCTGTGGTAGAAGGAAGGGGAATGGCTTTTGCCTCTCATGTACCACCCATTGTCTTGTTAAACAATAGATTACCAAAATCTCTTATTATATATGCTATAAAATTATCTATCTTTATTCGAAAAGGAAGAATCTGACTACACATCTATGAATTAGACAAAATAGGCCACAAATTATTGTTTTAATGTATACATCTTTTAAACAAAAAATTTATGATCTTCAATGGAAACCACATATAAGGCTGGGCAGTAGGCTCGATCAGGCCAAGCCAGCCCAAGGCTCGACAAAGCAAGGCTCATGCTGACCCAAAGCCCTTGTTGGTTGCCCAACCTTGGCCTCCTTAGTTATGACGTTGGACCCGGCCGTCAACTTTATGTCTGCCGGGTACCCAATTCGATGTCCACTCATATTTGAAACCCTTAACATTTTATATTTTAATATCTCAAAGGTCCTTGGTGAAATGCCAAGAGTTTCTAAGGAAGCCAAGGGTGACCAATGACGAGTTTATGGGCAGGCATCGGTGATTCACCAAGAGTTTTTAAGTGAGTCATCTACAAGGATCATGTTGAGGAATATATATATATATATATATATATATATGTTTTTAAGTGAATTATATATATATATATATATATATATATATATATATATATATATATATATATATAACTCATCTATCCATATTTCGATTTTGTTCTCTCTCTTTCTCCTATATATAATGTAATCTATATATATATAGACACTTTCACTCTTGGCGCATCACTGGTGTCTCCCTTGTAAACTCTTTAGATATATATATATATATATATATATATCAGTTCGAGTTGGACCTACAATACCCAACCTGGGCCAGCCTAAGTATCAAATAGCCAACCCAAGCCTGGACCATCATAGCCGAGTACCCAACTACTCATCGAACTTGGCTGATTGCCTTCCCTTAATCACATATATGAGATCTTAAGATCTTAAACCTTCGCACCTTAGATATCAAATCATCGAAGAATTCAACTGCACCAGGTTACAAACAGGTTGGATGTGCGACGACTGAAAAAACATTAATTTCGTGGCAAAATTGGATTTGTACAACAGTACAGGACAAACAGATGCATGTCATATATCGTTTTTCTAGAACCTCTTCATGCCGTGCTTCGAGGCAGATGACATGATTTGAATTCATATTTCTTGGTTTCTTGCACGGAGGTGCATAATCTGTGACGTGGAGTTTATTGAAAGTACCTGCATGATTCTAGCTGTAAATCATACAATGCATGTTATATTTAATGTAGAAGGAAATCACTTTATAAAATACTGAATAAATACCTATATAGAAAACACAAAGTAGCTACCGTAGAGGTTGGAAATCAGAGGTATGGAAATCGATTTTACCTATGGTGATAGGTTTGGTATTGAAAGTCTGCAATCGGGTGTGCCACGGAGAAGGCCTTCCACCACCAAATCAGGCAGCTAGACATCTGTGGCAAGATGTTCAAAACCTCTGGGAGAAGCAGCATTTAAAAGGCAAATTGCCCAGACAGGCTATGGTCTGGTTTACCACGGGCATTGATGCAGAGGTAGTGCAAAGGACTTCCCACTGGACCTACAATGTCCACATCGCAGTTCATAATCACCCCTCCTGGTTCAAAATGAGCTATCGAGTTTTCAGGCTGGCAGGTGAGGTAGCTACCGCTGAGTACTCACCAAGCCAGTTTCACAATCTCATGCTGCACGTCTATACTTGATGAGATCATCTCGATGATTATGGAGATTCTGCGGCGTCTTTCACTTGCAGTAGGTTCAAGGCTATGGAGGAACAAACTCAGGAAGCTGCTTGACAGCCCAATGGAAGCGGATGTGTGTAATTCAATGTCTTTCCACTGCAGGAATTATATCAAAGTTGCTAAGGACAACCCGTCTGCTGATGTGATCTCTATTTTGTTGAAGACTTGCCCCATGGGGACAAAGCTAAGTCGGGACACACTCTGAGGCTGTAATCCCCTTACGTTTTTGTAGACTGTATATATCCATTTTTTTTATTAATAAAGATGGGGTATCCCGGCAAGCTTTGCAGCAGAATAAAGTCTTACAATGCGCAAACACAAATAACAAGTAAAACTGCATGCAATATATGGAATTGAACTTGAGTCTTACCTGAATTAGTTCTAGACTCAATTGTTTCGGATGGGTTCAATATTAGATCAAGTTTGGGGCTCAGGCCTTAGGCATACCCTAAAGTTTACTTGAGAAACAAAATATGGAATGGAGCCTAGGATGAAAGAGAGCTAATCAAAACTTCACTACAAGCTATGGGTTTTAGAAAAGAAGCTGAAATTTGGGGTTTACAGAAAATGTTAAATCATTTTGGGTGAGAAGAACAAACGACCTCAGATCTTCACAAAATTGGGGCTTTGAAAAGTATACTTCTCAAGCTTTCCAGTGATACCTTATTTGCAGAAAATTGATAACTACGAGCAGGGTCGGAGCCAAGGGGGCCAACAGGAACCTTGGCCCCACTCAATTTTTTAAATTTACATGTAAATTTTAAAAAAAGTCATTTATCATGTATAAAAATTTTAAAAATATATATTTCAACTCTTAAAATTTTGAAACTATAATTTGACCCTCATGAAAAATTCCTGGTTCCTCCCTGACTACAAGTCCATAAGTTGTGCTAAAAGCTAGGGTTACACTGAGGATTTCTGCCAAAAACAGTAGAAAATAGACTGTAAAGAATTATCATGACAGGGCAGCCAAAGAGATCGGCGTTTCGTGAAATTTTAGGTCTGAATAGAAGACACATAGGGCTTTCCAGCAAGATCTTATATGCGGAAATTTGAAGTCTGGGAAAAAGGTTATAGATTCCGAAAGTCAACTACTTTGCCAGATTGTTTCTGCAAATTGCAGAAAACATTTCTGATTGGAGGGGCAAACTGGCGAGGGCCTAAAGAACTTGTTTTTTGATAAACCATGGATGAGATCTTCTGCAGTTATAAGTGCAAGATATATTCCCAAATTTTATACAAACATCCACACTAAAGATTTGCCAAAATCAACTCTTCTTTCAATGGAAAGTTTTACCAAACCCAACAAGCTTTTGTGAAAATTAGGTTCTTGAGAACTTAGGAAGTGGAAAATTGGAAAATAAGAAATGGAAATATTTTCAACTAGACAAGCTCTTAAGGTTTGGATAGCAGATCCAAATCCTTCTCTCGTTCCATGATGCTGTAAAAACTCTAAGTCTAGATGTATTGTTTTGTTCTATTTTTTCTGAACCTTGAATCACAATATCCTGGAGAGTGACATAAACAAACATGAGACATAAAATTATTTTTTCAAAACACAAGATTAAATACGAAGATCTTTATTTGAATGATGCATGATTAATGTTTCAGTAGACAAATCATAATTACTGTCCTCAGGGGCACCTTTTCATTGCCGGATTCTGTGGCACACCATGTGCAAGAGGATGTCCACTTCGCTATTCAGCTACGACACGGTCTTTCGTTTGCTGGTGGGTGACTCTGCTGCTCCGTCTATCCACTATTTTCCCACCCTTCTTATTTTGTTTTATTGTGTTGTTGTCTTGTATGTTTCATTCTTCTATTTTGTTTTTGCTTGTTCTTGTATCTAGGGGACTTCTTGTTCCTAAATTTTGTTATGCATTCTCATTTTATCAGATTTTCTTCTCTCTCTCTCTTTATCTAATACAATGCATGCCCGAAAGGAGAGTGAAATTGGTGAGTGAAAGAAAGAGTACTAATTGAATTGAATTGAGTGTATTGATTTTCGTATGTCATGTACAAAATATATACACACTAAACTATGGTACAATTACAATGGTCATCCAACGACGACATGACTTACTTTCCTAAGCTCCTTGATTCCTTGCTAAATGCAGCAAAAGAAAAAAAAAAGGAAGGATAGCTCGGTGGATTGACATTTAGTGCATGGTAATATGACAGTAATAATGATATCGAAAAATTGTCAAAAAATAATATTGCTAATATTGCAATGGCAATTTTGCAAGTCTTGACACTCCCCCTCATACTGGAGTGTTAAGATTTTTAACACCTAGGTTGCTCAAGTGCTGGTGAAACACCTCTTTTCCTAACATTTTTGTAAACATGTCTACTAGTTGATCCTTCCTTCGAATGGAACATGTTCTAACCACACCTTGAAGTAGTTTCTTGCAAAAAATATGACAATCTAGTTCAATATATTTAATTCATATGCTCATTAAAGACTGGGTTGGTGAAAATGAATAGCTGCTTCAATATCACATAAAACTGTGATATGACTCAAAAGAGTGATTTGAAAATCATGCAGTTTCATTTATGTAATTTCATAGACAACATTTGCTATAGATCTATATTCAGCTTTTGTAGATGAACAAGATAAATTCACAAGAATACACAATAGCCTATAACGGATTGATGGGTTTGTTGACATGCTGCCTAATTAGAGTCACAAAAAGTGCTCAATTGTGCTCATCATAATTCATTATCCAAGGTTTAGCTTGAGATATTGAACGATTTGATGCACTGCCTACATATGAGGTTGTTGGGGTTATTGCATAAAACAGTTTAGGACATGCATGACAAACTAAATATATAGTCGTGTGATGCTAAGATAAATTAATCTGCCAACCAAGTGACATTAATAAGTTGGATCATTGAGGAGATTTTCTTGTTTTAAATCTAACCCCATTGGAAAATCCACTAGCATTGCTACCATTAGACCAACTTCCTAAATGACGCCCAACGTATTTTTTTGTTGAGATAGATAGATGTCTTGCAGTGAATAAGCAATCTCAATTCCAAGGAGGTACTTGGGTTTTTCCAAATCCTTTGTGTGGAGCTTTTGACATAACAACATTTTAAACTTGGTAACAGTATTGTTGTTAGTGTCATTGTCATATCCTGCAAAGACTTCATTTTCATAGTTAGATGTAAACAAGAAGTAGTCAACTTTAGACTATGTAGACCCAAATTCCTCAAAGGCTGTAGACAACTTCTAGAACCACTTTCTTGGAGACTGTTTTAGGCCACAATGGAATTTGTGAAGCTTGCACACTAAATTCTCTGTTTGTCTTGTATATTCTTTAGGTACTTGCATGTATAATTCTTCTTGTAGATCTGCATGTAAGAAAACATTGTTGACATCCATCTGACAAAAAATCCATACTTGTTACCTACAATTGCAAAAATTGTTTGTATTATTACCATTTTTGTGACTGGTGCACAAGTTCATTGCAGTTAGGCCCTTTAGTTGAACGTATCCTATGGTGACTACCCTAGGTTTGTACCATTCTATCGATTCACCACTTGTATCCGTTTGGCTTGACTCTTTTAGGTGGATAAGTTAAGGTTCACGTCTTGTTTTTTTCAACACATGGATCACCAAGTCCATGGCATCCTGCCACTTTTTATGCTCAACAACATCATTGAAGTTCCTTGGTTCAGACTTAGAAACCATGAGATAAGAAATTCTTTATGTTTGTTAGAAAACTGATGAAAGGAAGTACACTTAGCAATAAGATACTTGGTTCCTTTTCCTCCTGACATGGATATCACATTGGTTTGGGGTGATGTGAGTAGAGGACAATGGAAATATTTTAACCAAGATGTCTGTTTCTAGGTATGGGTGGATCTCCTAATGGATTAGGTTAGTGTGAGATTTGGTTTTTTTCAATGGATTCAGATGGTATGAAATTTGATCTTGAACAGTAGTTTGAACCACTCTAGTCCTCTTGTGGGTTTGTTGAGGAATAGATGCTTCTTCAATGGTGGATGATTGGTCTTTCATTTGGATTGTTTTTATTTCCACATGATCTAAATTCAAAGGGGTTATTTGATTATTTTCAAATTGATTTGTTCAAGAGTTGAGAAACTTCCGTCATCTAACTCACACGGTATAGGAGGAACCACTTCACTTCTGTTTAATCCTATATGAGTTTGAGAAGGAAAAATATGTTCATAAAATACCATGTCTTTAGTAGTGAAAACCTTACACATTTAAAGGGATAAAGTTTATACACTTTTTGTCCTTCCAAGTATTCGATGAAAGCTTATTTTGTAAGAGGCTGATCTTTTTCGAAAAAGTTGTAGCATTAACATAAGGAGATAAAAAAACACAAAGATGCTTAACTGAAGGCTTTTTCCTAAATAATTTCTCAAAAGAAGGTTTTCAATCAATATTTGGAGATGGAAAATGATTAATTAAATATGTTCTGATCAAAAGCCATTCTTACCATAAACATAAAGGGGGATTAGATTTAAAGGTGCTCTAGCCACCTCGAGCAAGTGTCTATTTTTGAGCTTCACCACACTACTTTGCTGTGGTGTAGCAATGCAGCTACGCTGGTGTGTGGTGCCTTGGTTTTTAAGAAGAATTCATTCATTTCTTGAGAAAAAATTTAGTTCCATTTTCTGAACACAAAGATCTAGTGTGACAACTAAAACTGTGTTTTAACCAAGGCAATTTTTTTGTCGACATGATGTAATTTCTCATATTTATGGTGCATAAGAAAAATCCTGGTTGCCGTTTAGAAGTCATCAACAATACTAAAAAATAATGTGCTCCAGAAATGGTAGCTTGGGGTTAAGGCCTCCAAATATCACAATGTATAAGATCAAAAGGGTAAGAAGTAGAAATTTCACTCCAATCAATTTTAAAACGAGTTTGTTTGACTCGATGACATGCATCACACACATAATTATTATCTAAATCAAAATCAAGATCTGACTGTTCACTAGCCAACTTTGAATGAAATGAAGTCAATTGACCCATCTTCTATGCCAAAGTTCTTGTTCAGAAACGGCAAGGCCAATTGGGCCATTGAAGGGGGTTTGCCTCATTTCACATCATCCCAGCCAATCCTCATATTTGACATCAGGTCCTGTATAAGACAATAGTTAGGAAAAATTATGATGGAACAATTTAAAGCTATATTAAGCTACTAACAGATAAGAGGGTAACTTTAAACGATGATATATTCGAAATATCATTAATTGTAAGAGAAGATAATTTAATTTTGCCCATATGAGAAATAGAAATAGCTTTATCATTAGGTAAAGTGACACCTATATCACAAGATTTCATATTTTGAAGAGCACTTTGGTTGGCACATATGTATCAACTTGCTTCCCAATCTATGATCCAAGAGCAAGAATCTGAGTTTGTAGTCAAGGTTTTACCTGCAAAGTTAATGTTGACTAACTGGTTCTTGACAAGCCCGATGAGTTTATGATATTCTTCTAATGTGAAAGGTGCAGCAACTTCCCTTGACTTTTGTCCATCTCCACTTAGATCTGCACCATCCTGAGTAAAGTTCATTTTAAGACTAGACATACCTTGCTTGGTCGCCATGTTGGCAGCCATTGGTGGTTTGAAGTAGGGGTCAAACAGGTGGCGGCCCAGAGGATAGCCTAAGTTTGAAAAACTTTTCTTTAACATGGGCTACTCCTTGGCAAGTTTCCCACTAGATCGATGGATCTCATATATGGAATTTTTTGGCCATCTGAATGCTCCGAGTGAGAGACCAGAGCATCCGGACAGCCAGATGTAGAACTTTGAGTGCTGCAAGCAAACACACAAACGCACACACGCATATGCACACTTGAGTTCGATTAGAGCTCCAACTAGTTGCTCTCTCGAGCCATTTTAACACATGAGAGACGTTGAGCTGATTCAGCTCAGTTCGTGATTTCCCCAAAAACAAGGCTTACAATATTATCAAGTTCAAGCTAGAGAGAGAGAGAGAGAGAGAGAGAGAGAGAGAGGTTGATAGTCTATATGAGTGCAATAGAACTAGTTGGTGCCCATCTATATGTAAGCACGAGATTAAGAAAATGCACATATTTGCATCAACTTGAGATCAAGAAACTGAAAGTGTTTCCTAAAAACGCATTAAGTTCTGGAAGTATATATTGTTAAAATATTAGTTTGAAACATTGTGTGATTATGTTTAACATTTAATTGTCAAGTCTATGTAGAACATTTATAAGCAACTAGGTTTCTCGAAATTGAGAGACTTGGTCACTTGCCCGAGGACGTAAATCCCTCAAGGCCATTCCCCTCCCTCCATGGTCCTGGCACGTAGTAGCTTTCACAAAGGGTTAGGTGCCATTAAGATTTGAACCAGCGACCTACTACCTACCAACCACCATTCCAACCGGTCGTATCAATTTAACTTATTTTCAAAGTATGATGTAGGCCGATGTGTATTGCTGATATAGGACGGAAACCGAGATTTACAATATTGATTTGGATATCTTGTAGGAGTTCATCAATATCCAATCTAATTGACAGTATGTTCAACCTCCACAATATGGGCTTGTCAAGCCAAAAGAAGCTAGGTCTTCAACAACGCGATATACCAAATATGCTATATCTAATTGATACAAGAGAATTCGTTTAGTTGTTGTAATTCTTTTGCAAATCATCAAGTTTAATTCAAGATTTTGCTGCAAAAAAGGTTAGTTTGGGCTTCATCCCAAATTATTTGTCCATCCCCCTAGGTGGTCCATGAAACGATCCACCTAGACATATTTCTGCTTCTTTGAAATATGTCTTCATCTCCTTGCGTCACTGCCAATGCCATGATTCCTTCACTTATGCTGAGAATCTGAGCCTCGAATCAAAGTGTTAACCTTTGTTACAATAGGTAATGGGTAGAGTAGCAATATCTAGCCTCTAATGGCATTTTGGGAGTCATTCAATCTCATAAAGAATTGAATTACCTTCTCACTTTGAACTGGACCAGAGTATACTTTCATTGCTCCACGAGCATTTAGGGACAATAGTCAAACAGGCAAGTTCATCCCATAGAGCCTTCAGTTTGGTGTAATAGGATGTAACAGACCAAGTGTCCCACTGAATCATGCAATAACACATCGAATCTGATAAATCCTAGGGGATTGGCTTTGGGTGAACCATTCTCTAACTCTTCCGAAGAAGCTCTAGCATTGCAACCGTAAACAACATTTTCAACTACATCTTTGCAAATCAAATTCATAATTCAGGACAAACACATGTTATTGTATCAAACCCAAAGCAAAAGATTTGGATCATCCTTTTTTGGTTCTTTGTAGAGCTGTCAATATTTCCTATCTTTGTTTTGCTGATAGGGCCATTATCATGGCCTACTCCATGTTGCATACTTCTCTTCAGAGTTTGAGAAACCAGAACATTTCTAAGATTATCAGGATGATGAATATAAAAAGGATTGGACATCAGCTGGGAGACGTCCATTTCACTTGAATCGCCAACATATTCTTCTCCTCCGGTGCTTCACTACTAGCCATTGCTATAAGGCTCTAATACTGTGACACAACACATGCTCACAAGCAGAGTGAAATTGGCAAGAAAAAGAAAGAACTCTAATGAAATTGAATTGAGTATATTGATTTTGGTATGTCATGTACAAACTATGTTACACATAAACTATGGTACAATTACAATGGTCATCAAAGGGCAAGATGACTTGCTTTCCTAAGCTTCTTGATTCCTTAGTAAACATTGCAAAAGAAAATAAAAAAGGAAGCATAGCTTGTAGATTGACATTGAGTGCATGGTAATACAATGGCTATAATGATATCCAAAGTTGTCAAAAACAATATTGCAACGGCAATTTTGCAAATCTTGACAAACAGACACACACATAGTGTCGCTCTCTTTCTCTATAGATCTATAGACAACATTGGCACACACACAAACATAAATAGAGAGAGAGAGAGAGAGAGAGAGAGAGAGAGAGAGAGAGAGAGAGAGAGATGGATGGCTGCACAACTGTTCCTGTCTCCATCAATTATTATTATTATTTATCAAAGTAGTGGGTCAGCAATGCCAACATCACTTTGAAGGGTATGAGAGAACTTTTTTTGATGTTGACATGAAGGATGACACAAAACTTGGGGACTATTTCCAAGATTAATGGTTAAGGTGATCAAGGATATGAGATTAATTAAAAGAATTATGTTTCCAACTTGACTCACTAACCACTTCTATGTCACAAGCCATCTTTTTATCTTATTGTAGTTACTTGTTAAAAGAGGCTGGGGTTAGGTAGATCTTTACAAGATTATATTGAAAAATACACTTAAGATGCTACCCTCTTGATCTCCTTTTAACTTCACATTCTTGATTCCTAACATCTGCTAAAGTGGACTCTTGGGACCTTGGATGAAAAGATCCCATCGTAGAGCCAGCTCCCAAGGGCTCGCATGGTTGAGGGCCAGGTACCAATTTTTGGATTTTGCAAGAAGAAAGAGAATCTTTCCCATGCTTAAGGATGTCAACAGATCGGATTCGGATTGGATATTTGTCCGAACTGCTTTTAAAAAATAGGATATGGTAAGCAATTTAACATCTGAATAAGAAAATTGGATCGGATTCAGATTTAAGAATAACATCTGATCGGATTCGGATTTAAGTAAATATCCGATCGGATAAGATGGATTCAGATTCGGTTTTAAGTAAATATCCGATTGGAAAATTAACCATCTTAACAAGTATATCTGAATCCAAACCATGAGTTGATATCTGAATCCGAAACGCAGGTGCCCAATGGTTGGGCAAAAGGTTTAGCCAAACGCACCAACTTGAAGTTGTGACATAAGAATAATATAAATTGTATATGAAGATATAATTTGATTAAGAGGTAATATCTTTTATGAAGTTGCATATAATAGTAGTCAAACAATTACCATATACACCATTTAACTTAAAGTATTTAAAACTATATCATATAAAACTAATTAATTAATAATTCATATTATATTTAATTAAACATTTTTGTGCAAACAAACAAACTATTATAGTTAAGGTATCAACTAAACAGGATATCTTAAATAATGTATTTATATTTAATTTTTAATTAAAAATAATAATAAAACTTGTATCAAAAAATCTCAATAAAATGAGTATTTTTAAAAATATGAAAATTAATCGCAAATAAATATATTTAATATGAAACAACTATTGAACTCATAAAAGAGATTTATTTGTCAACTTATCAATTATTTATTTAATCAAACAAGTAAATTATTTTGTATAATCATATAATATGTCCAAAAGTCTTAGGTATTTGATATATAACACATAATTCACAAATTTAAAAACAAAAACCTTTAACTAGTAGGAAAAGAACAAATTGTTTGATTTAATAAATTATATAATTTAATTAAATAATATAAATTTATGTAGAAAAAACACTTATTGCAATAAAGTTAAGAGAACTAACCCAAAGAGTTAGTGAGGATGTGGAAGAATGAAGATTTGACATCATTAAACAATCTTTTTGCGGATATAAAACAAAAGTCTTTTAATTAACTCAATGAAATTACAAAAAACCATTAAATAATGTCTTTCTTAAATGAGAAATAATATGTGTCACTTGATTTAATAATTCTCAATAAGTGATTGTCATTAAATAATAGTTTAGTCCATCAAAATATATTATTATTTAAAAATAGACAAATCAATGTTCAATATGTACAATTAATATGAAAAAAGTATGAAAGTCATATGAATAACTTATGGAAAAAATATACGAATCAAATGAAAAACTTGTGGAAAAAAGTATGAAAATCATATAAAAAATATGTTTTATAATAAATAGAAATTTTAAACGCATTATGATATTCATTTTAAGTAAATTATTTTAATAAATCAAGTAAGTTATTTTGTATAATCATATAATTCATTCAAAAGTCTTAGGTATTTGATATATAACATATAATTCACAAACATGAAAACAAAAGCCTCTAACTTGTAGGAAATCAACAAATTGTTCAATTTAATAAACTATCTTATATATCATTGAACAATTATATAATTTTATGCAAAGGAAATAACTATTGTAATAAAGGTAAGAGGGACTACTAAATTATTTGATATATTATTGAATACTCTTTTTATGGATGTAACACAAATTATTTCAATTATCTCAATGAAATAAGAAAAAATTATTAAATAATATCTTTTTAATGAAAAATAATATGGGTCACCTGATTTAACAATTATTATGAAGAAAATATGAAAGTCAAATATACTAGTAAAAGAAAAAGAGAAAATTGAATCAATGAACAGGTAGGTGCAGACTCTTAGGTGTTTGGCTCATTAAGAATGATCTTAACCCCTAATTGACTCATAAAAATAAAGAAAAAAAATCAATAAAGTATTTTAGTATTTTATTATTAATTGACATGTTTCTATCATCAATTTTCCTCAATTATCAACATTGACAAAATCAACTCCATGTTCCAACTGGTGAGACAGAACTCAAAATGTAATTTATAACGAGTACAACACCTTATAAAAAAATGTTTTGAAAGAATTGGATATGTGAAAAATAGTTTTTAATTAGTTTTGAATAATTAGTTCGATGTTTAGATGACACACTTAAACTCATTTCATTAAATACATAGTAGTAAGGATTGATTAAGGAATTTTTTGTTGCAAAAGTCAAACTATAGTTTTAAAATTTTAAGTGAAGCTAAAACATAATTTTTTTATATATGATACTTACCAGTTGTTTTGTTGCAAAAGTCATACTATAGTTTTAAAATTTTAAGTGAAGCCGAAACATAATTTTTTAATTTTTTTTATATACGATAAACTTACGAGTTGTTTTGTTGCAAGAGCCAAACTATAGTTTTAAAATTTTAACTGAAGCCAAAACATAATTTTTTAATTTTTTTATATATGATAAACTTTTTTATGAGTTCAACAACTATTTCATATTAAATATATTTATTTGTGATCAATTTTCATTTTTTTAAAAATACTCATTTTATTGAACTTTTTTTTAATTAAATAAATACATTATTTAAGATATCCTATTTAGTTGATGCCTTAACTCTAATGGTTTGCTTCTTTATGCAAAAACGTTTAATTAAATACAATATGAATTATTAATTAATTAGTTTTATATGATACAGTTTTAAATACTTTAAGTTAAATTGTCTATATGGTAACTATTTAACTATTATTATATGCAACTTCGTAAAAGCCATTATCTCTTAATTCATATACAATTTATATTCTTTTTGTGTCATAACATTAAGTTGGTGCGTTTGGCACCTTTTGCCCAACCATTCATAGGTCCCATCCCAACTTGAAAACGTAGGGACACCAAAGTTCTCATGTTTGGATTCGGATATAACTTAAAAATTGGGTTCAGATTGGATTCATGTATAACTTTAAATTCGGATTCCGATTGGATTCAGGTATAACTTTAAATTCGGATTCCGATATAACTTAAAATTCAGATTCGGATTAGATTCAAATATAACTAAAAAACCAGCTTCACATCATATTCGGATGTAGATTTTAAAGTTGGATTTGATATGGTATAAACTTGTATTCATCCAAATTCTGAATCCAAATATATGAATATTTGAAAAATCGGATATGATAAAAGGTATATCCGATCTGAATGACATCCCTAACCGTGCTCACTAAAAATTCACAGATTCATTTAGAATTTTAAAAATTGAGGATGAACGCATCGATCCCAACCTTTTAACTAGTTCAACTTAACGCATAGCTTGTGTCTTAAGCCATTCCCTCTTTTGTTTCATGATTAAATGAAATTTATATAATAAATGTCTCCTTGCGTTTTTTTTTTTTCTTTTGGTCTTTTTTCTTTTGGTTTGTGGCACCCTTAATATGAGTGAACAATTCTACACCTCGAACATCCTATATGTGGCCCGGTTTGATTGTGGGAAAAATTCGGTGGACAAAAGGAGCTTTTCCATCTTCAACCCTTCTTTATGAGCCATTTATATATTCAGTCCCATTTCACTTTGGATTTCAGAAATGAACTCATTGCGCTCTCACATAAGCATTTTTAGCCAAATACTGAGGTTTTTTTTTTAAAAACTTTTTAAATCTAAAGTGTTTACTTAAGAAAAACCATAATAACATATCTTTATATCAAAATGTGACAGCAACCACTACATTTGAACCTCGAACTCATTGAGTGTGACCCATGTATTGTTGCATGCCTGTTGTACTAGCAAATTGTGAAGTTAATTGCAAAACCCATTTATTTTTATAGGAAGGAAACGTGCATTTTAAAAGGAAAAAGTAGCTTACACGGAGTGGTACATTTCGGATGACATGAACCCATCTCCGCTGCGTTATTCTGGTCATAGTCTATCTTTAAACCAACAAAGGAACAAAAGTACCGTCAAATGCAAGTGCCAGGCACAAACTTCTCGGTCACCGGGTGACAATGACTTGCAGAAATTATACGAATGACTTCAGAAAGTGCCTAAACTGGACCCTGTCGAGGCATTTGATTTCTCTAGGTTTCAGATCTAAGGGAGGGATTGAGCAATCCCTCCTTTGTTTGGTTGGCTAAGTAAAAAGGAAGAAAAGAGAGGGAAATGGGTAAAGTGTGTTTGGTTGAGAGGGAAGGGAAAGGGAAGGAAGAGAAAGGAAAGGATTGTGTAGTGTAAATGCAATCCCTCTCAAATTGGACGGATTGGGAAGGAAAGGAAAGGGAGAAAAGAGCAAAAGTGTTGACTGCCTACAATACCCCTTCCTTCACGTTCTTAATTTTTTAAACATTTTGACTGTTAGGGGTATTATTGTAAAGTATTAACCGTTTCTTTCCTTTCTTTTGTATCCAAACAAGCTTTTTAATCACTTCTTTCCTTCTATTTCATTCTATTCATTTCCCTTCCCTTTCTCTTCCCTTCCCTTTCCTTTCCCCCCCTTTCCATCCCTTCCTTTCTCTCCCTTTCCCTCCTACCAAACAGGCCCTAAGGCTTGATTTGGCATGCTGCTCACCTCAAATCCATTATATCATTCAAGCAAAAGATTTATAAACAAAACATAATTTCCTCAGTTTTGGGAAATTACGTTAGGAAAAAATACATTTCCTCCTTAAGTCTTTAGGACTCTAGAACTTCCCCTATGAGTTCTAGCTGCTGGGAAGGTATTTTCAAGGCGTGGGACGCCTTTACATGGCAAGTGAAGTGGTTGGGAGTCCCAATCGGAAGCTTAGTCCCCAAGGAAATGAAGCAGACCTTGAATCTTGGAGATCTCATTTCGGTCCATGAGGCACTGTGAAGGGACTGATAAGAAGAGTTGTTACTGAAGCTCAAATACCTCTTAGGCGGGAGCTTCAAGGGACAAAGCACGATAGATTGGTGTGGGATCATCTGCAAGGTGTTCCTATTGCGCGCAGCTCTACACTTCTGGCCCGAGACAAAAAATCTGGATAGGCCGGGCTCCTTCGAGAGCTTGCTGGACCTTATTTCTCTCTTGCAATATTAGACTTTTGGTGGATGACAGGGTGCAATGAATCTCTATCTCGCCTTTTTTTCAAGTGCATAATTTCCAGACGGTTTCGGAGGAATTTGTTAGGCCACTTTGGGGTCCTCCAAATTCCCATGTCCAATGCTACTGAGACATTCAAATTCTGGCTGAAGCTGACAGGCGGCCCAAAACTGAGGGAGTGCAGACTTTAGCGTTTCATGTCATTGTTTCGACCATATGGTTTTTGAGGAATGACTAGAGGCATGATAATTGGACCATCAAAATGGATCTTTCTCAATGGATTTGGGAGAAGTGCATTGAACATTTCAACATTGCTCTAATGGATGACAGAACTAGGCAATGTCGTTTGGGGGGAGGATAGGCTTCAGATACGCCGAACTGCTTTCACAGTTGAAGTGGTCTCTTGGCAACGTCATTCAAAGCAAGGTGTGGCAGCTGCGGTTTATGATCAGGAAGGCATTAAGTTTGTCTTTGTCAGCTAGTGTCTCGCAGGGCCTGAAATGAAGGAGGCGTGGGCTCTTAACCATTGTATAAGGGAAGGCAAAGTCAGTAAAAGCGAACTGTGAGTAACAGAACATGGAGGAAAGCTCCAGTGGTCAATACATAATCGTGCTGTTAATCTTAGTTTTTTTCCAGCATATTTTCTAGCATCTACGATATATCAAGTTCTGTAGCAAAGCTCCGTCGTAGACAACTTGCTCTCTCTCTTTTTTTTTTTTTTTTTTTTTCTGGTTGGGAAAGCGAACGACACTGAATGGCGTTCCCCTGGTGTGGGTTGGGACCCTATGCTGTTAGCTAATGTCTGATTCCAGTCAACCCAATCTGGGTTGGATCCAATTGTTGTTTGTAAATATTCCCATTTTTGCTTAATTGACATCGAGAGCCCTCCCTCAACAGGTTTTGCCTGGAAATTCTAAAGTTTTACTGAACTTAAGTGAATTATATCTTAGTACATGTAAAAGTTCCTGGATAATTTAAGATGAGAACAAATCTTTAGGAAAGATACAACTTTAATGCGAATATAATACTTGCTAGTACTGCTAATGTTAAATTAGTCTTTTAATGTTTTGAAAAATCATGGAATAACTTGGGACGGTTAAGTGTATGGCATATTAGTAAGAACAAGAAAATGATTAACCATGATGACCCCATTAAACTCGGGCAAAATTTAGAATAACACGAAATGACATTACTGTTAAAAAAGATTTTTCCAATGAAAACGAAATTTATAGGAACATGATATAATAGCTAAGAATGCATCAAACATAGAGAATAGGATTCACTACAAGAAATGGACAACAATTAGTAATGTTGTAAAAATGAAAGTTGTGCAGGTGATCCTTTTAGTGAGCAACATTCACTGATCAGAATGTATATCATCAGTGACAATGGGAAGAATGTCATGGAATTAAATTTGGATCAGGCATCAACATGATTTTTTATTACTAACACCCAGTTAGCGTCACTGACTGTTGCCAATGGTAGAATAACATCATTGCATATGTTTTCCACTGATGAAAAAAGAATGTCAATGAAAAGTGAATATTTGATATTTTGGCAGTGGGGCATCATCCATGTTTCTTTTATCAACACAAAATGGAACGAAGATAGAATAGCTCTCATTTTTTGAATAAAAAACTATAATTGTCACTACATATGTGAGTACATTAATGCACATCAATGTGAAATTAGAATATTACATACAACAACAATTGCATTGAAGATCAATATGAAATTACAATGCTTACATACAACAACAATTGCACTGTCACTGAAAATAGATAAGTTGCTTTGAAGCAAATCTAAATTTGATAGGAAAGAAATGAAATAACTTAAGTTCATAGTGCTTATTGAAAACAATAAAGCCTCTATTGAGGTCACCAACAACTTCTAATATCTTGTGAACTACTTTTAAAAATCATCGTGAAAAAGTTTGAGCCATATCATCACTTGAAACACCATAATGATCCCATTACCAATGCCACACAACATAACACACCATCAACAAGAGAGAGAGAGAGAGATAGCACATTACCTTGTGAGTAGCATCTTCCAATACTATTGTAGCTTTCCACAAGACTTTAATGGTATGTGGCCCTATAAGGTTAATTTGCTGCTGCAAACCATTGCATGGCTGATCTACTGATAACCTTGTATTTGAAAATATATATCACTTCTCATGGATGAGATGATATAATTGGGTAATTGGATAATTGGATGAGACGAGAAATTTAAATGTAATTGAAATTAAAGTTTGTGTTTTGAAATTTCCATATATACCCCCCCCCCCTCAAAAGTTCAACAGAGATACTCTTATCCCCGCTATTGCTGACTAAGCCATTGGCATACAAACCTAGGGATCTAGCATAGTTCAACAAATGAATAGTAGTCTCACTATATAAGCAGAGGAAATTGAAAATGTGAAGTGCATCCATTTTATCTCTTCCATTAACAAGACAGAAACCTTCAAAAAATTGAATCTTTGATGCACTTGTTTGTTATCACATGCCTTATAGAATCATAAACTGATTTCCATCTATTAAGTACTTTAAATTCATGTTTGTTTTGACTTGTGAACATGCATTTGGCTGTGGTTTCATTATCAAATTTGGTCACACATAAAGATTTTGAAGGCACATGTCCAAAGCAAAGCATAAGAAGTAATACACCTTTAAAGGAGAATTAGGAATCTAGTATCAAGCAGAGAAGGTATTTACTCAAATTCTTCCATTTTTAGCCATATAGGCCATCTATCACATGTGGTTTAGAACATGTGAACGTTGGAGTGTGGAGATTGATCCATACTTGAAAGTCTTTCTTTACAGTGAAAAACTGTTTTATGTGGCGGCCGTGGACGTAGGAGAATGTTGTCCCTGAACAACATAAATCTTTGTATTTTCTTCTTCTTTCTTTACTTCTGTTTTCCTCTTCTCTTGTTACATTACAAGTGTGAGAGAGTCTCATTCATAACAGTCTAAAACATATGGTAAAAACTATATAAAAGAACTATGTCTATGATTGGTCGAAGTGCCACTGGACAAATATGTTTGTTGACGGATCTTATGTTTCGGGTCCGGATCCATACCCGACCCATCTTGTAGCCCTTGTTGGGCACTACTTAAGTCCTGTAACCCTAATCCTTAAGTGTTAATGATAATCTAAGGAGAGAGAGAGTCTGGCGGCTAGTGAGCACCGACTCCTCCTCATTCGTGGTTTTTTCTCCCTCGTGTTGAGGGTTTTCCACATTACATCGTGTTCCTTGTTCCTCTTCCTCTCCTTGTTCGTATTTCTACATGGTATCAGAGCCGACGAATTTGAAAAATTTTTAGGGTTTGTGAAGTTCCAACCCTAATCTCTCCCACCGCTACCACCACTACAGCCGCCGCCACCGCTGCAGCAGCCACCGCAGCCACCGCCACTGCCGCCGCAGCCGTTGCCGCCACTGCCGCCGCTGCTGCTGCCGCCACCGCCGCTGTACCCTATACCACCGTCACTGTTTCCGCCGCCGCCGGTGTCACTCTTTGCGCCATCGCCATCGCAGCCACTCTTGCGGCGTCGCTCTTGCGCCGTCGTTCTTGCGTTGTTGACCGTCGTCGTCGTCTTGCTTCCCGGAGAAGAAGGAAGATATGCGTGCTTAGGCGCTTCCTAGGCTTGCCTCCCCCTATTCACGTCACTTCCTAGGGGTCTTTTGCAAATCCGGTGAAGTGCATTCGCCTCTTACCTGCAATATATTGTTTGCTTGATCTTTGATTCCACCTTCTTGTTTTGTTTGGCGCCCACTGTGCAAGAAGAGGTGGCTGGTCGGTGACTTGGCAGAGGACGTAAAGGAGGAGTGGAGCGTAACTTGAGGATTGCCTCAACGTCCGCCGGCGCTCCAGCGATCGCATCCCCTTTCCTTACAAAAGACCGGGGTTAAATTGGTCTTACAGGTGAAGGCTTTCCTCATCTCGAAGTTGATTTTCTATTCACTTCTATACTTTGATACTTGCTGGTTTTGTCTCTTGAATCTTGATTCCAACAAGGAAAACGTGTGGCGCAACCTCCACCCGTGGGAGATTGCAGCCTGAGAGAGAGAAGGAACCGCTTCCGTCGAGCGACATCGACGATCGTTTCCCCCAATCGACATTCCGTTCACTCTTGGGGTTGATTGGGAATCCGGTGAAGATATTACCACTCTCTCTTTATCATTCCTTCCTAGATAGAACTTGATTTTTCTCTCGTTCTTGTGATTCTATCCAAGGATATTATTGCCCGTTGGTGCTCTCCGTTGTCACCGGTGCCTCTCTTGTTGTATCGCTGCTCGTGCCTCCTGTTGGACTATCTGTGGTTATGGCAGCTTCTTCATCTATAGACATGATGGCGGATTGCCATATGAGAGAGTGGATCATTGACAGTGGCGCTAGTCACCACATGACCGGCGATCCTAAGGTTTTTCATGGGTATAAACTTTCATCAGGAAAGGATCGTGTTTCCCTTGCCGATGGTTCATCTATCTCTGTGGCTGGAAAAGGGAGTCTCCCTCTTTTGAACAAGTTCTTAGTCCACAATGCTCTACATGTTCCTCATATTCCATTGAATCTCTTGTCGGTTAGCAAGATCACAAATGAGTTAAATTGCGAACTTATATTTTTCGCTGATCGCTGTGTTATGCAGGACTTGGTGACAGGGAAGAGGATTGAGATTGGTCTAGCTTCTGACGGGCTCTATCGTTTACCTATGCGTGCTGCTCAGGCTCACATGACGGCAGTCAGCCAAGCTACGAAGAATAGAGAGGACTCCCTTCAGTTGCTTCTACGTTGGCATGAGCGCCTTGGACACTTGCTTTTTGGCCTTCTTAGACAGTTGTTTCCTGAGATATGTTCCAGGTTAGATATGACTATGGTGTCTTGTGATGTCTGTCACCTGGCCAAACATGTTAGGGCTTCATACCCTTTGTCCAGCCATCGGTCTAATGAGGTATTTGCCATGATTCATTCTGATGTGTGGGGGCCTGCAAGGATTCCTTCTTGTCATGGTTTTCAATATTTTATCACCTTTATAAATGATTGTTCTCGTAACACTTTTGTCTACTTGCTGAAAGACCGTAGTGAAGTTCCTACTGTCATAGAGACTTTCATTGCTTATGTGGAAACTCAATATGGAGCATCTGTTAAGACATTTCGATCTGACAATGCTCGAGAGTATATGTGTCAGTCTGTTGATAGCTTCTTTCAAAAAAAGGGAATTGTTCATGAGACTTCCTGTAGTTATACCCCTCCTCAAAATGGAGTTGCTGAACGAAAAAATCGTCAGTTATTGAATATGACTCGGGCTCTTCTTTTTCAACGTCATGTTCCAAAAAGGTATTGGGGGGATGCTGTGCTGACCAGTGGTATCTTATAAACCGGTTGTCTAGTCGTGTGTTGAATGGGAAGACACCTCACTCTATGTTACCGGGGAGCCGTGAACCTTTCTCTCTTCCACTCAGAGTTTTTGGTTGTGTTTGCTTTATTCACAATCATAGTCCTCACATTAAAAAGCTTGATCCAAGGTCTATTAAGGGCATTTTTTTAGGGTATTTTCTCACTCAAAAAGGGTATAAGTGTCGAGACCCTTCCACTGGTCGGACCTATGTTACCAAAGATGTCACTTTCCTTGAACATGTTTCTTATTTTGGTGAGAATCCTCTTCAGGGGGAGTACTCTATGTCACAGGAAGAGTATTCTCGGAGTTAGGAAATTCAGTTTACAGATTTTTTGGACTACAGGCGTGACTCCGTTGGTCCATCTAGTGAGGTGCATGAACAAGAGAAAAATGGTCCATCTAGTGAGGTGCATGAACAAGAGAAAAATGGAGAGTGTTCCACTGAGGCAGAAGAGAAATGCAACCGTCTTTTTGGGCAAGTTTACTCTAGGCGAAGAGTTTGTACAGATGAGATGACAGGTGGTGAGAATTCTACTCCCAATCCAATTAGTCCTTCCCTGGATGACCCAAGTCGTGCGCAGAAGCAACCTGTTGAAGAAGAGATTCAGACTGTTGCTGCAAGTGAAGAGCTTCCCATCGCCCTGCGAAAGGGTATCAGGTCATTTACTCAACATCCTATTGGTAACTTTGTTTCATATTCTAGACTGAGCAAAGACTACAAATGCTTTGTTTATTCTCTTTCTTTGGTTGTGATTCCCAGGACTGTTGCTGAAGCTCAAAGTAATTCCAAGTGGGCTGACGCAATGAAAGAAGAGATGGATGCCTTGAGAAGAAATATGACATGGGAAGTGGTGAAGATTCTTGAGGCTGCTGACTTAGTTGGATCCAAATGGGTGTATACCATCAAGTACAAACCAGATGGAAGTGTTGAAAGATATAAAGCTCGTCTTGTGGCCAAGGGATTTAGCCAGAAATATGGAATTGATTACTTGGAAACCTTTGCTCTTGTAGCGAAAATGAAGACAGTAAGAGTGGTTATGTCCCTAGCTGTGATGAAGGAGTGGAAGATGTATCAACTAGATGTTAAGAATGCTTTCCTCAATGGTGACCTCGAAGAAGAAGTATACATGCATATGCCTCCAGGATATGAAGAACCAGCGAAATGTTATAAGCTAAAAAAGGCTTTATATGGCCTTAAGCAATCGCCCAGAGCATGGTTCGAACGACTGAGAAGAGTAATGCTACATCATGGATACAAACAAGGAAATGGAGACCACACTCTGTTCGTGAAAAAGAAGGAGAGCAGGATTACTCTCTTGCTAGTCTATGTGGATGACATGATTGTCACAAGAGATGATGAGGAGGAGATTATCAAGTTAAAAGGGTTACTGGCTACAGAATTCGATCTCAAAGATCTTGGCAAGCTGAGGTATTTTCTGGGCATGGAGATTGCTAGGTCTAGCAATGGTCTTGTTCCAAACCAAAAGAAAATATACACTAGATCTGCTGAAGGAGACAGGCAAATTGGGATGTAGACCTGCCCTTACCCCATTTGACACTGGGCACAAGTTGAGTCTTAGAGATGGAGAGCCACTTTGTGAAGCTGACAAGGGAAGATATCAACGTCTAGTTGGGAAGTTGATTTATCTTACCCTCACGAGACCAGATATTACTTTTGCGGTGAATGTTTTGAGTCAGTTCATGCATGCACCAACTGATGCACATCTGAAGGCTGTGGACAGAGTACTGTGTTACCTGAAGAAAAATCCTGGTAAGGGACTTTTGTATGTGAAACAAGAGACTGTGGAGATCGAGGGTTATTCTGATGCAGATTGGGCAGGATGTGTTGATACCAGACGGTCTACTACAGGGTACTGTGTATACTTGGGAGGAAACCTTGTTGTATGGAGGAGCAAGAGACAGGATGTTTGCTCTAGATCTAGTGCAGAGGCAGAATATAGGGCTGTTGCTATGGGAGTGTCAGAGTTGCTATGGTTGAAGATATTACTGACTGACATTGGAATAGAGATTGAAGGGCCTATGAAGATGTATTGTGATAATAAGTCTGCAATCAACTTAGCCAACAATCCTGTTCTACACGACAAAACGAAGCATGTTGAAATTGATCGTCACTTCATTCGTGAAAGAATTGATGCGAAAGAGTTGATCTTACCTTACATGAAGTCTGAAGACCAAACCGCTGATGTTCTGACGAAAGCACTTCCTTCAGTTTCAATTGAGAGGAATGTATCCAAGTTGAGCATGTTTGATATGTATGCCCAACTTGAGGGGGAGTGTTGACGGATCTTATGTTTCGGGTCTGGATCCATACCCGACCCATCTTGTAGCCCTTGTTGAGCACTACTTAAGTCGTGTAACCCTAATCCTTAAGTGTTAATGATAATCTAAGGAGAGAGAGAGTCTGGCGGCTAGTGAGCACCGACTCCTCCTCATTCGTGGTTTTTTCTCCCTCGTGTTGAGGGTTTCCACGTTACATCGTGTTCCTTGTTCCTCTTCCACTCCTTGTTCGTATTTCTACAATATTGTTGAATAAGGATAAAACATAATGATGTGTTTACTTTTTATGTAAAATAAGAAAGTACATATGGTACTAAACTGTAATTAAGTCAAAACTAAAGGATGAAGAACCTTTCTAGGAACTTTTCTGCTTGGTTACCTCAAATAGAAGCATCCCATACCATTGTTATCTTATTTAGCATAATTTTTGACAAATTTATGGGGGCTTTGACAACTAAAGAAACATGTACTTACCTCATCTTCAAGCAAGTTCTTGTATTGTGAAAGCACTAAATGCCCTGCATTTGCTTAGTTTAGTGTCATTCACTTTTATTGTTGTTCATTTGAATGTCAATCAGCTTAATTTATTTTATTGCTTTGCTCAGTCTTAAATAGAATCAAAATAGAACTAGAATTACTTTTAATGCAGAGAATTAGAAATATATTTTGACATAACTTTGTGAAGCATTGACAAACCAAAATATGTTCTGTTTTTAAACAATAACTAACACGTCACTTCATGTGTATTTCATATGCTTTTGATCAACTCATAGTTTTCTGGTGTTTTTCATCCATGTCTTGGCAGTTGACTGATCAAATTACAACCAATCTACAGGTCATTTTGCTTAGATTTTGAAAGCTTTCCAAAAGCTAGTTTTCCAGTATTTCACATTTCAGAAGCTATTTGAGACAAAAACATTAGCTGCATTAAAATGTTCGTAACTTGAGTTTTGAGAAACATCTTTGAGTAATGCAAAATACTATGGTTCCTAAGTATATTAGCCTTCTAAATAGCCTTTCTTTTCTTATTTAGACCAGATTTTCCCTCTAAAATCTCAATTTTCTAATTTTTTTTCTATAAGCTTAATTCACCAACTGTTAGGGTATTTTAATGTTTTGACAACTAAATTATATTTCCTATCTTTTTTTTTTCATTTATTTAGTTATTGGTCTATAGGTTAATAGGCTATGAACAGATTCGTGAATTAGATTTTTGATATTAATATTGTTAACATGTAAGTTTGTTTTATAACTTCCAAGTTTTGTTTAAATAATTGTTTTTATGGTTATAGGGTAACAAGGACTTAGTCTTTTTTTTTTTTTCTTGTATGTAGATGTGGTGAGTGCCTATTTATGTTGCTTGATTTTGTTTAGTTCCTTAGTATGCTAACCTAGTTTCCCTTAAGATTAGGGATCATTTGAGTTTTCTTGAGAATAAGGACTCATACTGAAGTTAATTGAAAATCTTTGTGCATTCTAAATGATGAAACTGCCTTTGAATCATAGGTAGGACCATTTATTCATTATTTTTCTTCTTGTTTTGAGTGATTGTCGTACTTGAATAGTGTAAATGCATTGTTTTTATTTCATTCTTAAAAAGCAAAATTTTTTTGGGTATTGGATTGTAGGTAAATCTCATGCTCTATGGATTGGCTCAACTCACTACTATCTTGGAAGCATGTTATTAATATTTGGTGTCTGATGTTCATTAGATCCTTTGGAAGTATGTTTCTAAATGATTAAAGCCAACTAATGCCAATATATCAAGTGGAAATTCTCCACATCACATTTAAACATTCAAATCTAAGCAGGCAACACTGACTTCCTTAGAGAAAGCAGACATCCACGTGACTAACAGACCCATCAATTTCAATGCAAAATGGACTTGTTGCTCAGAAGTGTGATCAACTTCTCATTAGCCTTTCTCCTACTTATAACATGTGTTGTATGGAGTATTTTGCACAATTTGTAGCTATCTACTCCTTAGTACCATGACTTTGTCAAGGATCAAGTACATGTGGCACATAGATTTGCCCACCTACGAGCAAGACATTCTCAACCATTATGGCATGCAATATCATGCTATTTTTACTTGAGTAAACTATTAGGCTCTTGTCCTAATAAGTCAATTGTTCTAAGCTGAGTTGTCCTCAAAGTTATCCTACAACCTTGGAACCTCCGTTTCTTTATATTGTATCTTTTCCAACACCTCTTACATCATAAGAACCTTATTCAAAGAGAAGTTTTTAATTTTCCAAGAGCTTGACATAAAACTAGGGTGCTATATGAAAGTACTACCAACTTCTACATTTGTATAGTGTAATCACCCGAAATTTTTCTAAAAGATTATGTTAGTTTACCCAAGCGCAAACCCAAATTTAGATGCAAGATCCAAATCCAAAACCCAATCTTTGGATCCAGATTAGATCCAAAAGCCAAGTTCAGACCCAAAATTCAAATCGCATCTGAAATGACAAAATTTGACCATCGCGCACGGACCTTCCCTACGCTTTAAAAAACTCATTTCTCACGCCAAAACATTTTCTAAACCCAAGTCGCACACTCGAATGAATCAACAACCGACTAAACCAAAATCAGATTTGGAGCGAGCTCGGAGTCACTCAAAACGAAGCCGACCACTCTTTTATAACGAAAAAAATACATATTTTAAATAAAAAAGGGGTTTTATGGTGATTTTATCTTATTTTATTCACTTTAAATTTAATTTTATTTAAATTAAAAAAAAGGTTTTCTTAGAGCTCCCGCGACGCGCAGTCGCGCGACTGCACGTCGCGCGCCTGCACGCATATGAGCGATCGCGTGATGAGATTGCGTCGCCCGATGCGCGCTATCACGCTCCTACGCGCACGCGAGCAATCGCGTCGCGTTAAGCGATCACTGCGTTTTACCAAGGCGCCAAGGAATGCAGGCCCCCTGCCCCCTTCTTTTCTTTGCAAAACCAACCCTTGGGGGTCGGTTTTTGAAATTTTTGGGTGGGCAATAGCCCTGCCCACACCCCAAAGGGGTATTTGCAAGGCTAAGAGCCAATCTCACTTAGTCAAAACCTATTTTCTTAATTTAAAAAATAAAAATAATTTGAAATTATGTGAAATTTAGATGAAAATATTGAAAAATTCAAAAAAAATCAAATTTTGAGTTTTGGCTTTAAAATTCTTTATAAATACCCCCACAATCCTCCCTCTTGGGCATATGCTAGCACTTGGAAAACTCTAGCGAATTTTCACTTGAGGACTTAGAAATTTTTGTCATCTTCTTCTATTTCCCTCTTCCTCTTCCATCCTCACTCCCTCTCTCCTTCTCCAACACTTGGGAGCAAGCTTCATCAAGTCACAACCCTCTTGGAGGCATCATCTGGAGCTCCACTCAAGGGGATCTAGGATCATCTAAGCAAGGTTGATCACTTTTTCATAAGTCATTCTCATTAGAGGTATGTAGTCATCATCACTCTCTTTTCTTTCATTTGTTTCTTCCCTTCTTCATCTCCTCATGACCATAGAAGATTGTTTTAAAATCTTCAGTTTGAAGTTAAAAAGCTATTCATGAGTGCATCGGGAGCATGATATAGTGAAGTAATTTTCTATTTTATGATTAAATGAAGCTATTTCTTTTCTCAAATATAGTCTTGTTGTTGATGCTATTTTATTTCATGAATATAGACTTGCTTTGCTTCCTCCTATTTTTTCCTTTTTTCTTCCTCTCCCCATTATTTCATTTCTTAAATATAGACTTGCTTTGCTTCCTCATATTTTCCCTCTCTTCTTCCTTTCCCCATGGCCAAAGGAGATAACCCTCAATCTCTATTTTAGAGACAAAAAACTATACTCAAGTGCACCAGGAGCATGAGAGCACGAGAGCATGAGAAGATGAGATTATCTTTCATTTTTATGTTTGAATCATGCTATTTCATTGATTGAATATAGTTTTGTTTAGCTTCTCCCATTTTTCTCTCTTCCTCCTTTCCCCATGGCCATATGAGATAGCCTTCAATCTCTATTTTAGAGTCAAGGGGTTATGCTCGAGTGCACCGGGAGCATGAGAAGATGAGATGAAATTTCTTTTCATAGTTGAATCATGCACTCCCTTTTAGTTGAATCTCTCTCTCTTTTTCCTTTCTTGAATATTGCCTACATATTATCTATGCATAGTTGCTTGGTTTTCCATTTATATGTGAATATATGGCGAGAATGAGAGTGTGGTTTGAGACTTTTTATCTTTATATTAATTTTTGAGGTTGTGACTTGTCCAACCCGGGAAAAACATTCACAAATTTGTACATGTTAAAGTGCATTTTCATGTCATTTCACGTTAGTTTTCTTTTAATCACCTGATTAGGAACCCTAATGAACGCCCTATCGTGTGGTTTGAATTTCTTCCATACCCAATGGTGGAAGAAACATATTTCCTTGCAACCAATGAAATAACTATGTTTTATGTTTATGTTTACAAAATATTTTCAAAAGAATCCTTTATAATATGGCTTTGAAGACTTAGCTTAGACTCTTGCATGAGTTTAAGCTCCCCTCCGGCCTACATCAAACTTGAAGTCGGATGTTTTAAATTATTTTTAATCTCATGAAAACATACATGTATATACATGTTACATACATACGTGTGCACATGATGATTTTTATCATTCTCTCTCTATGTTTACATATTTCATTTTACAAATTTTTGTATCAATATGAATGCATATATATATATATATATTTCTCCATATTTGTCACACCCCGACCTTTTAACACTCAAATATTTTTTTTTTCTAACATCAAACATCGAGGTGTGACTACACAAAAGTTCAAAAAGAAATGACCATGATGATGACCATGATGATGATGGTGATAAGTATCATAATTGAAGAGAGTAATGGTGATTGCAGGAATGGAGAAGAAAACAAAACTATTCAAATGATTGCCATAGTATATACTAACAGGGTACAGCTTTTCTAGTACGAACAATATGCTCAGAGGGTATGCCATAAAACTGAATAGGCAACTCAAGGTTAATCAGCTAAAATAATTCATAACATCAATCCTAGTCAGAGGTCATACTGAACAGGATAAGATATCTAGCTCGTGAACAAAAATGTTTGGAGTGAAAATGTATCCTAGCACCTCATTCTGAGCTAAGAATCCTACTCACCAGCATATTAGTCAGTAGAACTATGCCCGACCTTTCCCATTGCCAGAATTGGGCTCTCCGTCTTCATTGTGAGGTTCCTCTCCTGTCTTAAAAATAAGCTTCTTTACAGAATGTTGAGCAGACTGTATCGCATCCTTGATCTGCAATGCATCAAAAGTTTCAGTGAGGCAATCTCTCAACTGCACTAGAAATGCTATTCATGCTAAACGGATGCCTGTCTAGAGCCTAGACATTTCTGAAAAACAGTCAATAAACAGAATAATCAAATTCGGCGACCAGTGAACGGATACAGAAGATGCTGCCAATTACTTCAAACTTCAAAGTGTAGACTAAGAATTCATACCAACAAGTCACCTTCTCAATGCAGCCTAACATAACCAACTTTAGACAACAAAAACACTCCAGCAACTACCAGACAGCATTAAGTGTGCCTCAGCTTGACGAATATGCAGATAGCCAAGTCCAATAGCAATGAAGCAATATAAATAATCAGCTCAGTCAATCCAACGGGGAACTGGCAGACAGATTCGGGCTACTAGGCTCCGACCAACCTAAGCTTGACGAATATGCAGATAGCCAAGTTCAATAGCAATGAAGCAATATAAATAATCAGCTCAGTCAATCCAACTGGGAACTGGCAGACAGGTTCAGGCTCCTAGGCTCCGACCAACTTACGGTTCAAATGACACTTAGTTGGATGCAACATGCTATCACTGACATACAGTCATGGTTTTATCATGCAGGGCTAATGTCCATCTTCAATATTTACATACAGAAACGATAGAAACACAACTACATGGAAAGAAGTAACCAATTCCAAAACAACTGCTTCTAGTTAAACTTCGCAACAATAACTGCCACCAATTTCCGAACATGATTCAATGGAAAGGGAACTACCAGTTTTAGCGCTAGATGCAAAGACAGGGATGCACGAAAGGAGGCCGACGCGGTAATTGAAACAATCAGGTCACGGGGGAAAGAGTTGCTGGTCTCCTGTCAGACCAAGTCTTTGCTGATTACAACAATCAGAAAGACGGGGGAGCGAAGGTCGACCATGAACACGGCCAAGGGACCCGGATGCTTATTTCTTCGAGTTGCTAGTCGCGTCCTATAGATGGAAAAGTAAGTCTTTTACCATCAATCGTCTGGAGCCTGTTCAAGTGGCCAAGTCTCCGCCATGACCATCCAGCACAGACCAGGAGAATTCGGGCGTAGCTTCCTCAGTTTTCAAGTTAAACGAGTTGGCAATGAAGAATACAAGGCAATTCAAACATCCATCAGAAAATGAAACAATTTGTGCCAAGTGAGGAAGCCAATAGGCAGATTCAAATGCACACTCTGAACAATTCCAATAAAAAGAACACAGAAGGCAGCAGTACAGGGTCGAGGGCGTTCGGATAAGGGCCATAGTCGGCGGTAAGAAGGAAATAAGTAGCCGTCGCAGTTCCAACCATCGTCAACCTCCTCACCAGCCTGTCCGTCTTCGGGTCCATCCTCAACCTTTTCCTTTGCTCCCGCCCACCGCCGTAACCAGCAACCACAGGTTATGTATTTGGGGACCAAACACCCAGCGGACGCTTCTTCTACATAAATGTCCAAAACTGCAATCAAAATGTAATAATTGAAAAATGGCATTTGACAATTTGCTTCTGTTTCGCAAATTGTCTCGAACCTTGCAGAAGCCCAAACCCTCAAAATTGTCGCTAGTTTGTTCAGTAAAGGCATATGTTTAAATGAGTCGAACAGAATTGTCTCAAAATGTACTTTCGAGATATCGTGTTTCCAAATTATAATATCATAAACCAAACAAACACAATGTTCGGGGTAGAATTGAAATTCCACAAACGCGTATCCACCTCCAGTGGGAGTCAAAGTTTTCCAACTTCTCGATTGGGCACGTGTTTGAAGATTGGAAGTGAGATGTCAGGAAAAAGTTTTCATAAGCTTCAAACAAAAAGAAACAACTTCCACGGATTGCAGCCAAAAAGATTTTTCAAGAACAACTAACCGCTAAATACTCATTGTAGCCAAACGATTTTTTTCCGAAAAAGTATCGCATCTCTCAGGGTGGAGTGCAGATTCTGGGAATGAAATCCCAGGTTATGTTTAACAATCACTAAAATTTTCCAATGTTTGATGGAGAGGGAAGGGAATCAAATTTTTGAATTGAAATTTCAGGTGAAGAATGTTATCCCGATGTAACAAGCACACCCCAAGTGTATTAGTTTCTTTAATCTAAAAATTGGCATCCATTGAGTCACACTAAGTAAAATTCACATGATGTGATTGGAGAGAGAGAGAGAGAGAGAGAGACAGGGTCCCCAGCAGAAAGCGGATCCTCTTGGTGTTTCCTACGGAAACATTTTGGTGAAGGTGGCCAAAACATACAATATACACAAGGGGAGTTAGACGCATATTTTGTCAATAAATCCCTAGACTCTCATAGGCATTTTAAGAAAAAGGAAGTAGACTCTTATAGGCATTTGAACTGGCAAACCTCCACCTATAGAGACATGGATAGAGAGAGTGATCACTTAGGCGATGAAAAGGACCAAGATAGCCTTCCCCCATGGGCAACAGAAGTTCAAGTGAAGCTATGAAAAATGCCTTTGCCTAGTTATGATGCGTTATTTTGTCAACAAGAACACGAGGGAAACATGGAATTCGGTTATCTAGCTGCCAAATTGAAGTCTATGTTGAAGGGCATTCATAACCCATACTTCTCTTTCTTGATTAATGGCACATTTTAGTAAAAGTCAACTCTATTGAGGAACTTGAGGTGATTCTAGGATAAGGGGCCTAGAAGCTAGTGGCAAGGTCTTCATCATGAGTCACTAGCCACTGTGGATGAATACGAGTATAAAGGACTTACCCCCAAATAATTTTTTTTTCTTTAGAACATAAAACATCGAGGTGTGACAAGACAACAATTAAAAAGGAGCTATGCATATCAAATGACAATGGGGCAAACATTCCATTATGTAGCAAATTCAGTTCATACAAAATCACTTCATATTTCTTAATGACACACATGACAAAAGTGCCCCAAAACCACAATATCTATATCTAACAAAAACAAGACATCAATGAGACCAAAACATGATGCGCCGGTACTACAATAGACCCAAAATCTTTTTAATAGGATGTGAGCAGAGCCATTTGATCAACCTGTTGTCCCGGGTCCACCAAACCTGAAAAAGGTAAACAATAGAAGGCTTAGCCTTCACAGTATGACAACAAACCAAATAAATCTTTAACTCTATAAGGTATGAGCTCAAATCTAGGATGTAACATATACAAAAACATAAATACTATCATATCATGATAGGAGCATGAAGTCACAAAACTGGTCATGGTAGTTCCTCACATATTTCATGACATGTAGGGACCACTCAATGACAATTAATACACTCAATAGTCACATTCACTTCATGTATGTTCACTTCACTCACATTTATTTCATTTACATTTGATTCAATGAATTGACAGTTCTTGTGGGTGCAAACACAGGTGCGTGCACACCATGAGTGACATATAGTAGGGAGACAACCTCTGTGGTAGCCCAAAAGGATACGGATCCGTTTATGTTGCAGTGGTAGAGCAATCATCCATGGATGTTTTAATTCCAAGGAGAGTTACTCAGCCTTCCTTAGGACGACTAGGTTGGAAAGCCAGGAGCCCAATGCTCCAAGCACAATACACAACTATATAATGGGACCTTGTATCACTTGTGCTCTGAGCAAGCAAGACTAGTGGTGATGATGGAACATATCCCAAACATGCTGTTATAACTCATTGGCCTTCCATCAATTATTTTTTCTTAACTTATCAATATGAGAATACATTCACAAAAGGACCGACTAGCACACGATATTAAATTCACTTCACGAGTGCACCCATACCTCAAAATGCCTCCGTACGAGGGTTACATATTCACTCAATACTCTTAGCTAGCCATCATACTTTATGGGTATTTTTACCTTTCAAATTCTTTTGATTGCATCACTACCCATGGCAATGCATACAAAAATCTTATAACATTCACATCAATTAAACATAATAATCACATCATACAAAAACTTAGTCGGACCACGATGAGTAATCTCAATCTGTGATTGGCTCGTAGTTGCCCTACGCACATATCATGCTAAGATGCTCACTACTACACAATTGGGGTCGAGGAAATACTCATCTTGATACCCCACCTAGTCTGTCCTAAGCAATTATAATTGTGAACATGCATATGTCATCACGTAGTAATTTTAAAACAATAACCAATCTCATAGTCAGTCCATCACACACATACATTTATGTGGCAATAAGCACATTAAAGCACACGTCAATCTACAAAACACAACATAGGATCCAACGATCCTAAAAAGTACGTACTCTAAATTTGGCCAGAGGCAAGGTTGCCTGGAATGCTGCCATACCTACTGCGCGTCGCCAAAAAATCCCAAAATTGCCTCAAGCTCCGAATCTTTTCGCTCAAGGTCTACTCGACATGCCGAGTGTACCTGCAAAAATATTCAAGCAATAAGTTTTCTATTCGTTTCACTTTAAAATCTATACAAGTAAGAAATGTGATCTTTGAGGCATAGCTCATCGTCTCAGGAGGGTGCCAAGAGGTAGTATTGGCCCATAAAGCCCTCCAATAGGTTTTTTTCACAACTCTTTAAGGTTGTGACCAAACAATGAAAACTCAAAACTTTGATTCAACCTATCACCAATACATTTTTCACTTGTTTTCTTAGTTAAGGCGTCATCCCAACAATTATGCTTCCCAATATAAATACTCTTTCCCAATAAGTGATGTAATATGCACATCAATAATAGCATATGTCATGAGTTCATTAAAATGGTCCTAAACCTCCTCAACATCATCAAAATCTCCACCATTCTTTCTAACTGCTTCAAATATTAACATGCTAAAAAGATCAAACCGATCCCGAGGGAGGACAAAATCATTGAACCAGATATGGACAGTTCTAATAAGATCTCATTCTTGAAGATCTCGAAAACAGTTCTTCTTGAACGGGGAAGATTGCGATGAAAGAGATTGTCAAAGCACTCACATGACTACATACATTCTTAGGGGAAAAAATCCAATGAAATTAGGCTTGTTTTACTCACTCCTTTTTTAGCGTCTTAGCTGTTGTAGTTCCCCGACAACCACCTCAAGTGCTCGACCGATCCCAAGGGGCTATGGTTATATGCTATTGTCCCCTCCAACACTTTCTATTCGCTGGTATGTGGGAAAAGTTGTACTCTTCCAACTACCAAACCCAAAACAGCCCTAATGGGTGTAAAAATGAGCAAGACAGGGAGATCAAGAGAGAGGTCTGACGTTAGAATAGGGCATTCGATTGAGAGGGAGATGGTTTGGATGAGGGAGACACACACACGAGAGAGAGAGGTAGCAATGGAGAGACGAAGAGACACAAAGGGTGAGAGTTCGGGCAAGGGAAAAAGACATGCGAGAGGGATAATGCAGAGAGAGTGCAGAGAGATATGCGAGAGTGAGAGACGGTGAGGGTGAGAGGAAGCTGGCTGGAGAGAGAGAGTGTGAGCAGAGGGACAAGAGAGTAAAGGCGAAGGAGACAAAGAGTGTGGGAGACCATGAGAGTCTGTGAGGGAGGGTTCAGTTGAGGAAGAACTTGAGACAAGATGGAGGATGAGGTTGAGCGATGGTGAGGGCAAGAAGACACGAGACAGAGAGGGAGAAGAGCACAAATGCAGTAGAGGGTGAGGAAGATGGAGAAGACAGAAGAGACAGAGAGAAATCAAGAGGGGCTTACCTCAACACCACCACCGCTTCTTCTTCCGCCTCCTGTTCCTCTGTGTCAACTTCAACATTGAGAGAGATGAAGAGGGAGAGCCCAACATCGGGCTTCCCTCTTCATGCAGGTGGGATTCAGGTCGGGGTCTGAACCCTGATCCAGCCCAACCTACCCCACATGCCAAACATTACATCAATTCCTTGGGTTTCCACCCCTCAACTGAATCTCAAACTCTACAATGCCGTAGCAAAGCCATTCAATAGAGATTTGTTGATGTTGGATCATCTCTAGAAGGCAATGCTTATTAGGGATTTCCTTAATTTGTGGATTAATATGTTGTTGCATTTCATACCCAAATTGGCTATTGAAATCCAAGCGGGCAACTAACATGTGCCCACTTGGGAGATTGTCTATGAAGAGAATCTATGATCATGTGAAACTTATATGTTGAACTGTCACTTCAAAAAACAGTATAGAGCATCTTCCCCTTATCCAAGTGATGAAATGCTAGTCTCTATTGTGTCAAAAAGTATAGACAAAGATCAGTGTTCTGCCATCAGTGAAAACTTTTGAAAAGAGTTGAACACCTTCCCCAACATAAGGTGTGGGGAAATTAGAATAGAAACATGTTTAAGGCCATTTACTATATAGTAAGGAGGAACCTCATCATCTCAGTTTGACAAACAATGGGGTGGGCTAGAGTTCCCTTCCTAAAAAACCTCATTCACAACAGGTACTACCATGTCAATATGCATAGATCCATAGAGAAGGAACACCCTTTTTTTACTAAAGGCACACCTTCCAAACATCTACTGTTGACTAGTCCACCATGGATGGCTTCTCCACCTCATGGAAAAGAAATTGACTTTCCCCATTTAGATTTCAACAGTACTCCAAGTAAATCTCTTTGCCACCTCCTCCCCCACCTACCCCCACCTCTATCCTTTCTTGGGGTTTTATTGAACCAGACAAATCTATCAGATCACACATATTATGGTGAATGATCCAATGAAAGCTGATATGTTTATTGAATATCTTGACTTCGAAAGTGGCAATCAAATACTCAAAGTAGCAAGCAGCCACTTTGCCAAACCTGGACAAAGAAAGTTCATGATGGTCCTAGGACCATACAATGCAAGAAAAACCCATAGAAATAGGAGGATCCTAAAAGGTACCACCCATTCCTTCAAGCCCATGATGCATATACACACATGCAAGAACCTTGTGAAACATGTAGGTGCTGGTAGTTTACATTCAATGGATGTATATCAGCATGAGTATGGTTGTGCAGTAACAAGAAGACTTGATTTGGTTGGAGAGAGAGAAAGGGGGTCGAGTGGAGCTTTGTAGGGTTGAAGATTGTAGAAGGGACTAGTGGTGGAAGATTCATATAAGTCCATGCGCTTGTGAATAGGGGAAATGCATGGCAGGGCAAGAGAGTGCACATCAATAGCAGAGTGCTTGTTATTCAAATTGGGTTTCTATCATTTCCCCTAGAATCATCATCAACTATAAAGGTGAAGATGCAAACAGAAGCCTCATCAAGGGCAAGATGAGATCCCACTTAGTAAGATTAGAATTTTTCATGTTGAATCTCTTGGATGGAACTAAAATAGTTGAATTGGAGGATAATTTTGAAATGAGTTCCCTATAGTAGAACCTAAGCCTAAGTTCTACTTGTTTCCCTGAAGATGAACTGCTTGCATTGGAATTTTAGAGGCTTTATTTGCAAGGCAACATAAGAAAATTTTTACCTATAAATTCATGAGTAAGGGATAGGCTTCATCATTCTTCTTCATAGCATTATTAGAAGTATGGAAGATGATGTATAAGTAATTTCTTTAGATATAAGCTATTTGGTTTTGTATCCAACATGATGGGGCATAACAACACTATGGGAATTTCAAAGGGGTTTGAAAACTTGTTGTGCTTTGGAGTCCCCCATCGTGGGTGGCATATATCAATCATATTTTTAATTTTTGCCCTACAAATTCCACCTCCACCCCAATTTTCTTGTTTGTATGTAGGGGTTATAGGTGTTGGAGGAAGGGTTAAAACAAGTTGTTAGATATTATATCCTCATAGGTGACTTTAACTCATGAGAAGTGTTAATCGTAAGGTAGACTGATCTGTGCCAGCATCATTTTATGATGTTTTTAATGGTTTTATTCGACGTTTTGGTCTCATAATCACTGAATATCCTAACATAGTTTTAGTTGGAGTATTATAGAATAGGTTGAAAAATATATAGGTAAACTATGTTGACTAAAATTGACTTCACAACGTTGGTTTTCATGTTGACTTAAATGTTCTCCCATGTGTATTGGACCCTAATCATGTTGTGTTCATGATTAATTTTCATACCTTGAGTAGTACCTGAAAGGAACTTATTTGAGTTGTATCACTGCTCGATTACAAGAGTCAGTTGCTCTAAGGTAGTAAAAGTGCATGGTGTTTCAGGCAGTTGCTCTAAGGTAGTAAAAGTGCATGGTGTTTCTCATCGAATTGCATAATGATCAAGCTAATTGCCATATTGGAAAAAGCAAAGATGTGGTTTGTGGGACATCAACTATGGAGATTTATGTGCCAAAAAGAAAGCATTTGGTAAAATCTAGCACAATACCTAAGGAAATCGCTTTGAGATATAGAGCAGAAATGGTTGTTCCATGAAGAGTAGAATAGAGTTTGATGGAAGATTTCTTTTTTCAAGAGTCAAAATCTAAAACTACTCAGCCAATAGAAGAGACAAAAAACTTGAACCATTTCAAGCTTAAGTCAACAATAAGCAAAAATAAGATCTCAAATATGAAGATGAGTGGCACCTTTTCTTGTGATTCATGCATGACCTAGAAAGCATGTGATAGACTCTTCACTAAATTCTTCCAAGATAAAAAATTTGATGAGATGTTTTGCGAGGGTCCCATAGATGGGACCAAGGTGCATATTCAAGAAAATATTTCTTCCATTGACTTGGTAAACAATGAAGAAGTCA